>CM065659.1:968506-1031006 GCA_033220385.1 Triplophysa yarkandensis
TACAGTATGCGGCGTGCATGCTTTATTGAGCTCTGTCTGACAGTCCTGCATATGTGTGATATTGTAAACCCATCGAAAGACGTATAGATGTAGTTTTCAGTTGTATACCGTGCTGCAGATTACTCCATCATCTTGCTGATTCGAGGGGGAAATCTGTCAGGAACTCAGAGTTATCAGACTCTGGTGCAAAGCACTTTTGGCCAGACTGGATATTTCGTTCTGTCCGGTCTGCAATTCATGTATCCGTTCATTGGTAATCAAACAAACATTCTTAGACCTTTCTGACATGTGTCAGCATTGGGGGGTTGTGAAGAATATAAACTTCTCATTGTTTCCCACATACAGCGATGATAAGTTACAACATTATAACAGGCGATACTCTGACCAAAGTGTTTATGAGAATCCAGGGAGGTAAGCTGTTTGTGTTTACATATGAGTATACATCTTCTCAGTTTTTGCAAGCCTTCCTTTTGTTTAAAGGATATATTATATACATATATATTCATTATTCGCTTTAGACAAAAAGGCAATGTTATACAAACTAAAAAAATGAACAACTCAAAAATAATGTTTGATAATGAGTAAGAAACAGAGACCTGATTCAAGGGATTTATTCATTTGAAATATTTTCTCATTCATGCATTAACATGCTTATCAAGTTGATCAATAATTGATATTGGTTTAAATAACAAATATTAATGTATTCTTTCTGATGATGACTGTGTTTTTTGTTCTTCCAGTTGGACCCGGAAACATTCTGACGGACCGACATTTTGTAATTCTGTTGTCCACTGTTCTATTCATGACACCTTTGTCTCTTTTCAGAGACATCACAAAGCTGGGAAAGGTGAAGCATTGCAAAGAATTACATTTTTGTTGGAAATCTGTATCTTAATACGATGCATTATTTATTATTGTTCTAAATACATCATATACCATAAGTATTTAATGCAAAAATCCCCCTCTCTCTCTTTCTCTGCCGTAGGTGTCTTTATTGTCTATATTTTTGACTGTTTCCATCCTCATCACAGTGATCGTAAGAGCGGCCACACTAGGACCACAGATGTACAAAAGCTCTCTCTCTCTCTCTCTCTTCTGTGTTCAGTCATACATTATGTCTACCATATGCTTATATTTGCTCAGGGTAGCTCAGGCTAATATTTACCCCTGCAAATGCTTATTTCTGAGAAGTGACATCAGGTAGCTTTTTTATTCATCGATCTTTTGGTTTGACTTTCCATCAGAAATTTGTCCTAGGTTTAATGAGTCGTGTCTTTGAGACAATATTGAGAGTATCCTCATGGTGTTACAGTACTGCATATTCTTAAAACAATTTATCATGGCAAATTATTATTACATTCATTATTATTTATTAAAAGTATGAACCCCTTTACATTTTGCACAGTGTTTTACTTATGTACTGTATATTTTGTTCACAGACCTCCATCAGACGACGCATGGGTGTTTGCCAGCTGGAATGCAATTCAGGCTGTAGCTGTCATGTCATTTGGTGGGACTTTCTAAGAACAATTGTAAACTTTATTACATTAAAAATGTTCCGAGATTTTCATTGCCTCAACGTGATGTAAGGTGGTATCTTTCCCAGCCTTTATCTGCCATCACAACAGTTTTATGATCTATGGGTCACTGAAGGAGCCCACACTGAGCAACTGGTCTCTGGTCACCCACGTGTCTGTGGGCTCAGCTGTCGTGGTCAGCGCCGTCTTTGCAGCTGCAGGTTATGCAACATTTACTGGCTACACACAAGGTAAATATTGTGGCACACCATCAGAAGTGACTTTTCCATCCCATAATGATTTAGATCTTTTTTTTAAACGGACTACATTTTTAAATTTCCCGTTGAAATGCACAAGAAAGAATTGGTCTTATTGTGTTTGTCTCCTTGTGTTTCTTAAGGTGATCTTTTTGAGAATTACTGCAGGGATGATAACCTGGCAACCTTCGGTCGGTTCTGTTATGGTGTCAGTATTATCACCACATTTCCTCTGGAGTGTTTTGTGACACGTAAGGTATGACTTCATTTCAAGATCACTGCTATGGTCAAAATAGAATTTTTTTAAGCATTTAATTACTGTAATACTATAGCTCTTCTTATATTAAATGACTGCGTACAATTATATTTTAATGGCTTTGTAAAGAGCAAATAATGGTATAGATATTTGTTCAAGTTTGTCGTTGCTTGTTTGCCTTCTTGATGGGTTTTACGTTGTGTCCAGGTGGTCTCCAATGTCTTTTTCAAAGGAGATCTCAGTAAGAATGCACACATCATTGTTACCCTGGTGATCATATCTGCAACGACTGCCATATCCCTCGTTTATGACTGTCTGGGTATTGTATTGGAATTAAACGTGAGTTTTCCTATCTACACAACAGAAAAGTTAGCAAATAAACGTCTTGTGATTGCCATGGTACAAAAGTTTGACAATTTCTCAACTGGGCTCTTGTGAACCTGGAGAGGGCTGAAATGATTTAATAAATGTCTAGTTTGTTTGATCATGTGTAAAAGCTCTTTCATATGCCTCGAGACCTTCAGAAGAAGTGGATTTGGTGTCACAATGTCCTTTGGAATTGAAAAAGAAATGATTCATTTAAGAACATTTGACTTCATGTTTTTAAGGTTGTTCTATGGCACGGTGAAGAACCTTTTCCAGCACCTTTTTTCTTAGAAGTGTACTATATGAATGCATTCATACTAACAAGTAATATCATACCTACAGTACATTTGTGTCTGTTTCCCAGGGAGTTCTGAGCGCTACACCTCTCATCTTCATCTTTCCCTCTGCCTGTTTCCTGAAGCTTTCGAATGGCCGCTGGTTTCATGGAGAAAACATCATTCCCAGTATCATCCTGACGGCCGGTGTTTGTGTTGTGATTATCGGTATCGTCATGATGGCGTTCTTCCCTCAAGACTGCTCACACGGAGCGGAGATGTTCTACTGCACCGTCTCCAACTCCTCCGTCCTCGGAACCAACAGCACGTTCCTACAGATTATAAATGCTTCTCAGAATATCAGTCTGTTAAAGGTTTGATAGTCATTAAAGGTTTTAAATGCTGCTTTTTAAAATGCATCTTCAACATATTTAATTGAAGGATTTGAAGAGCTCTTTTCCAAACTTGAAGAATATGAGTTCGTCTTGCTCTTTTGTTTTGTAGTAAACCTATTCTCTGCTTCATCAATGCCAAATCATTAGATTTTCTTTTTTTAAATAAATGCAAGCTGCACTTTCTTTCCAAAACGATATAAATCCTGAATATGTTTTTAACCCTAAATGTGATATATCCTCTCGACCAATCAGAATTTGTTCAATGTAATCCAACATGACAATTTGAAGTGATGGTTTGTTCAATATTTCAAAATGAGTTCTTTAAATTCTAAAGCCTGAATGAGCCGGTGAGATCTAAAACTGAGGATAAAAACTGCAGACCGATCATTTGCATTTTCTTATTTTTTATTCATTTATAATATGAGTAATGTTATATATTTCTTGTTCTTTTGATTTTGTTTTTTTGTTAGACATAAGCCAATATTTTAGAGACAAAACACAAGGATGGGTTTGTTGCGCTTTGTATAATAATCTTTGAATTAACAATCTACAATATTGTTGTCTTATTTAACACTTAATGTCTAACATGTTCAGTCTGAGCCAACAGACAAATGAAACACGATAAATTGAATATCAACAGAATGTACGGGCCCAGGTAAATAAACGTAAAAAACTATTACGTTGGCTTTATTCTGTTGTGGAAGAGAGCTCTTTATTTATTTAAACGGTAATAAATAAGTCGTATACAAATTCTTTTTAAAGGTAAACTTGTAAAATGTTTTGTAAGTGAAGCAGAACTCCATAAATACATTTATAAACTTGATGTCATACTCAATCCCAGTCTGAGCAGAACAGGAAGGTCACAGGTTCGAATCCCAGGAAAAGTGATGCTTTAATGACACAAATAAACTCTCTGATACACTTCATCATGTTTAACTCCAGATGTCACTGTTCACCCTGACATGTTGAACACAATATTCAAGCTCAACTTTTTATTCTTCACTTTTTATGTGGCATTGCAAAACAAATCAGCTACATTATTTCTAATGATGTGTCATAAGCAACTTGCCATGTGCACAAACAGGAAGACACGTGACATTTAATGAATAAATAATGTGTATATAAATAAATAAAAGTATGAATAAATAAATAAATGTTTGAATAAATAAATAAAAGTATAATTAAAATAAATGAAAATGGGAATAAATAAGCAAAAGTGTAAATAAATAAATAAACAAATAAGAGTGTGAATTAAGAAGTAAAAGTGTAAATAAAAAATCAATAAATGTGTAAATCAATAAATAAACGTTGACTACATAAGTAAAAGTGTACATTAAAAAATATATAAAAGTGTAAATAAATACATAAAAGTGTAAATAAATAAATTAAAGTGTGAATAAATAACTAAAAGTATGAATAAATAAATGTTTAAATAAATACATAAAAGTATAATTCAAATAAATGAAAATGGGAATAAATAAGCAAAAGTGTAAATAAATAAATGAACAAATAAGAGTGTGAATTAAGAAGTAAAAGTGTAAATAAAAAATCAATAAATGTGTAAATCAATAAATAAAAGTTGACTACATAAGATAAAGTGTACATAAAAAAATAAAAGTGTATACAAATATATAAAAGTATAAATAAAAATTAAAATATGAATAAATAACTAAAAGTATGAATAAATAAATGTTTAAATAAATAAAAAAGTATAATTAAAATAAATGAAAGTGGGAATAAATAAGTAAAAGTGTAAATAAATAAATAAACAAATAAGAGTGTGAATTAAGAAGTAAAAGTGTAAACAAAAAATCAATAAATGTGTAAATCAATAAATAAAAGTTGACTACATAAGTAAAAGTGTACATAAATAATGTAAATAAAAGTGTAAATAAATATATAAAAGTGTAAATAAATAAATTAAAGTATGAATAAATAACTAAAAGTATGAATAAATAAATGTTTAAATAAATAAAAAAGTATAATTAAAATAAATAAAAGTATGAATAAATAAATGTTTAAATAAATAAAAAAGTATAATTAAAATAAATGAAAGTGGGAATAAATAAGTAAAAGTGTAAATAAATAAATAAACAAATAAGAGTGTGAATTAAGAAGTAAAAGTTTAAACAAAAAATCAATAAATGTGTAAATCAATAAATAAAAGTTGACTACATAAGTAAAAGTGTACATAAAAAAATAAAATAAAAGTGTAAATAAATATATAAAAGTGTAAATAAATAAATTAAAGTATGAATAAATAACTAAAAGTATGAATAAATAAATGTTTAAATAAATAAAAAAGTATAATTAAAATAAATAAAAGTATGAATAAATAAATGTTTAAATAAATAAAAGTATAATTAAGATAAATGAAAATGGGAATAAATAAGTAAAAGTGTAAATAAATAAATAAATAAACAAATAAGAGTGTGAATTAAGAAGTAAAAGTGTAAATAAAAAATCAACAAATGTGTAAATCAATAAATAAAAGTTTACTACATAAGTAAAAGTGTACATAAAAAAATAAATAAAAGTGTAAATAAATATATAAAAGTGTAAATAAATAAATTAAAGTATGAATAAATAACTAAAAGTATGAATAAATAAATGTTTAAATAAATTACAAAGTATAATTAAAATAAATAAAAGTATGAATAAATAAATGTTTAAATAAATTAAAAAGTATAATTAAAATAAATAAAAGTATGAATAAATAAATGTTTAAATAAATTAAAAAGTATAATTAAAATAAATAAAAGTATGAATAAATAAATGTTTAAATAAATAAAAAAGTATAATTAAAATAAATAAAAGTATGAATAAATAAATGTTTAAATAAATAAAAAAGTATAATTAAAATAAATGAAAGTGGGAATAAATAAGTAAAAGTGTAAATAAATAAATAAACAAATAAGAGTGTGAATTAAGAAGTAAAAGTGTAAACAAAAAATCAATAAATGTGTAAATCAATAAATAAAAGTTGACTACATAAGTAAAAGTGTACATAAAAAAATAAAATAAAAGTGTAAATAAATATATAAAAGTGTAAATAAATAAATTAAAGTATGAATAAATAACTAAAAGTATGAATAAATAAATGTTTAAATAAATAAAAAAGTATAATTAAAATAAATAAAAGTATGAATAAATAAATGTTTAAATAAATAAAAGTATAATTAAGATAAATGAAAATGGGAATAAATAAGTAAAAGTGTAAATAAATAAATAAACAAATAAGAGTGTGAATTAAGAAGTAAAAGTGTAAATAAAAAATCAACAAATGTGTAAATCAATAAATAAAAGTTTACTACATAAGTAAAAGTGTACATAAAATAAAAAATCAACAAATGTGTAAATCAATAAATAAAAGTTTACTACATAAGTAAAAGTGTACATAAAAAAATAAATAAAAGTGTAAATAAATATATAAAAGTGTAAATAAATAAATTAAAGTTTGAATTAATAACTAAAAGAATGAATAAATAAATGTTTAAATAAATTAAAAAGTATAATTAAAATAAATAAAAGGATGAATAAATAAATGTTTAAATAAATAAAAAAGTATAATTAAAATAACTAAAAGTAT
Organism: Triplophysa yarkandensis; assembly: GCA_033220385.1. Taxonomy (NCBI): domain Eukaryota; kingdom Metazoa; phylum Chordata; class Actinopteri; order Cypriniformes; family Nemacheilidae; genus Triplophysa; species Triplophysa yarkandensis. The sequence goes on from CM065659.1 coordinate 975,162, forward strand.
GAATAAATAAATGTTTAAATAAATAAAAAAGTATAATTAAAATAAATAAAAGTATGAATAAATAAATATTAAATAATTAGGGTGGGATTCAGCACATTCTGCGAGGTTGCTCTTTTACTGTTGGGGGCGTCATGCACATCTGACTGTAAGTCTTCAAGAATCTTGAGTGAAGTCTTCAATGGAAACAGAGCTTCTGTTCACTGGAGGAGAACTTTGGAGAATGTGGTGGGTGTTCTAGAATCGTCAGGGAACAGAAGAGATACAGAAGACAGACCTGAGACAGACAGCAGCGGTCTCAGATCAGATGATGATGATGATGATGATGATGATGATGATGATGATGAGAGTTTGGCAGCACTGATGAAGGTCGACAGCAGTGCGCATCATCGAGGCCGATCGAGGTCAGTTCATTATAAGATTTTATACAACAAAATAACTTCTCACATCTATTCGTTTAGTCCTTGTTATAGAATGACGTCATTGTTGTGTATTTGTATTTGTGTGTGTCTGGGTTCGAACCCGCGACGCGTCGAGCGTTCACGTCGAGTCGGGATTCGAACTCGGGTCCCACGGACAAGAAACTCTCGACAGAAGTTCAGAACTAAAGTTTTTAAACTAATGAGCGAATATTGAAGAGCAGCCAATGAGAGAACAGAACATCAGAGCTTTGATATGATGACATTTCACCAAAGTCCTTTTAAAATGTGACAGCAGTTTTATATCACGATGCCTTTTTAATTATATAAGAAAATTCACAGTTTCTGTAGTTTTACATCTAAAATAAGATGAGTTTATTATTAGTTATGGAGAAATATTTATGGATTAATAATGTGTATATAAATAAATAAAAGTGTTAATAAATAAATAAATAAAAGTGTGAATAAATAAATGCTTTAAATAAATAAATAAAAGTATGAATAAATAAATAAAATTATGAACAAAAAAATGTTTAAATAAATAAATAAAAGTATAATTAAAATAAATAAAAATGTGAATAAATAAGTAAAAATGTAAATCAATAAATAAACAAATAAGAGTGTGAATTAAGAAGTAAAAGTGTAAATAAAAAATCAATAAATATGTAAATCAATAAATAATAGTTGAATACATAAGTAAAAGTGTACATAAAATAATAAATAAAAGTGTAAATAAATATATAAAAGTGTAAATAAATAAATTAAAGTATGAATAAATACCTAAAAGTATGAATAAATAAATGTTTAAATAAATAAAAAAGTATAATTAAAATAAATAAAAGTATGAATAAATAAATATTTAAATAAATAAATAAATAAAAGTATGAATAAATAAATATTTAAATAAATAAATAAATAAATAAATAAAAGTATAACTAAAATAAATAAAAATGGGAATAAATAAGTAAAAATGTAAATCAATAAATAAACAAATAAGAGTGTGAATTAAGAAGTAAAAGTGTAAATAAAAAATCAATAAATGTGTAAATCAATAAATAAAAGTTGACTACATAAGTAAAAGTGTACATAAAATAATAAATAAAGTGTAAATAAATATATAAAAGTGTAAATAAATAAATTAAAGTATGAATAAATACCTAAAAGTATGAATAAATAAATGTTTAAATAAATAAAAAAGTATAATTAAAATAAATAAAAGTATGAATAAATAAATATTTAAATAAATAAATAAATAAAAGTATGAATAAATAAATATTTAAATAAATAAATAAATAAATAAAAGTATAACTAAAATAAATAAAGATGGGAATAAATAAGTAAAAGGGTAAATAAATATATAAATAAAAGTGTGAATTAAGAAGTAAAAGTGTAAATAAAAAAATCAATAAATGTGTAAATCAATAAATAAAAGTTGACCAAATAAGTAAAACTGTAAATAAAAATAAATAAAGTGTTAATAAATAAATAAAGGTGTAAATGAATAAATGTGTAAATATGTAAATAAAAATTTTAATAAATGAATAAAGCGAAAATAAAAAAATCAAGTTTTAATAAATTAATAAAAGTGTAAATAAATAAATGAAAGTGTAAATAAATAAATGAAAGTGTAAATAAAAATAAATAAAATTGTAAATAATAAATAAATAAATGTGTAAATAAAATAAATAAGAGTGTGAATTAAGAAGTAAAAGTGTTATAAATAAATATATAAATAAAAGTGTTTGACAGTGATGTGTTAAGACGCTCGTCTCAGAATGAAATCCGGCGCACATAAACTCGCCGATCTACTTTCACACTTGGATCAATCCGCGTTGTGCTGACTGTGTGTCTGTCTCACAGTGCCGTGGAACTCACCGCTGCTGGCGGGATGGATGTACACGCGCGCAACAGACGGTAAATATAGATCCTGTACGCTGGGTTTATGTGTCTGTCTCGTGTTCTGTTGTTGTGACTCTAATTTAACTGAAAATGCTTTTGTTTGTCAGTATTGTTGAGAGTTATAACAATATTATAGAGATGTGTGTGGTTTTAGAACGTCCATTGCTAATCTTTACTGACCTTTGTGATGCGTTTTCCACGACATGACGTCACTCCGGGACGAGGTCTTTAAGGTATTTTTAAGTCAGAGGGATATTTACAGAAGAACACCAAAATGAAAAATGAGAGCATATGGGCATGACATTATAGAAGCATATACATTCATTTATTCATACATAGATAGATAGGTTTGGTAGTTACTGTATTGTCTCATTGAGTCCGCCATATTGGAAAGGGCAAAACTTCCCCAAAGCTCAAGCTCAAATGCATTTATTAATGCTTTACAGTGCTCGATTTTGTGTTCTTAATTGACTGTTTTCATGTATATCACAGAGGTCTTACACAAATGTGATTGGTTGGGAAATGTATATAATTTGGTGCTTTTATTAAGAAAGAACAAAGTTCCCCATTCACTTGTTTGTGTTTGCCCTGTCCAATATGGCTGCCACACACAATTCAAGCATCCAGTGTGTGTTAATGTCAATGAATGGCAGTATCTTTGTGCATTAATAAATAAAGTTCGACATTGTAAATAAATAAGAACATATTAAATATATAGAACATGTTTGCTTATTGTATAGCTGGATAGGATAACGGATCATCTGTTGACACCTGTGTTTTTATTTAATGGAAATATAACAAGAAGACATTTCAACCACATTTCTTTTCATAGTCCATATCAAGGGCAGTAAGTGAAAAGCCAATGATGGATGATTAAAGAATATTTTATATGTATAACTAAAAGTCAATGTAATGTGTTGTACAGATTTGGGCATATTTGTGAGCAGATACTTACAGGCTTAGTTCTAGTTGTTCCGTCGTTCACAATCAGAATCAGAATGAGTTTTATTACCACATGTGCCAACACACACAAGGATGTTTTGGTTACAGAAGCTCCCTTAACATTGTGTAGGGTGTCAAGACAATTGACAATTAAACATTTTAAATGAAGTAAGTTCAACACAAAATGGTGTAAATGCAACGCTTACATTTCTAAGCATTGGCACTTTTTTTTGTTTTTCTGTAAAAAAGAAAAGTTTGCACAAAGTTAAGCAGTAATGTGTTTGTATTTCTTCTGTCCCGGATGTGTTTGTTTATAAGACAGTGTAGCTGTAATTAAAATCCCTGTTGTTGCAGGCATTGCCTTGACCTTTGACATTAATGCATTTCCTGCCTGCAGAGCTGAGAAACGCTCTTGGACACATGTGGAGGTCATGGGAAATGATCTTTTGGGAGGAGAGAAATCTCTCGAAAATGCTCCTGGTTCATTTCTTTACCGAGGAAATGAGAATGTAATTGCATTTAAAAATACCACTGTAGAGAAGTTATCTTATGGTTTTCGTTTCCCTTTAGATATGACTAGAGATAAACATTTGCCACACTATGTGTTGTGTGCTTCAGTTGATCTCAGAAGTGTTTGTAGTTTTACTAATCTCGTGTCAAAATCTACGTCTGTGTACTTATGGGTTCAGAAGCACAAGACTCTAGACACAAATGAAACAACATTATAGACATACTAACCAGACATTTGTCCTTGGATACGGCATGAGGTCGATATTTCGTCTATATAAGAGCGTTGGCATCTGGAATCATTCGTTCACGTTAGCGTCAAATATGATCTTTATTAACATACTTTGAACCTGAAGACTTTGGAAATTTGTGCTCAATGGCTTCAGATTTAGATGATGTCAGCTCTGAACGTTCCAATAGCTGAAAGTGTTTTCAATGAAATCTGAGAGATATTTTCCAGCACGTACTCATAGCTGTTTTTCTAATGTTATCGTCTCTCTTACGCGCACACATTTCCTCTCCCACGCTGGTTATGAGCTCGTCCTGGAGTTATTGGGATTTTAATTGGATGTGATTAGAAGAAATTGTGACAGCAGTTGTGTAATTTGGAAGCTGAAGTTTGGTTTGTCTGGCAGTGTGGGCCGACAGACCTACAAACCTTTTGTGCGATGAAAACCCGAAAGCCTTTTCTAAAGTGGCCCAACTGTCTGAACATTTGGTTTAAATGTAATCTATTTCCATGCTTCTGTCTGTGTTCAATTTGTGTTCACATTATTTGTGTCTAAACACAGATTTAAAAAAATCTAATTATGTATCTGGCAGATTTTTTTATCCACATACAGTTTTGTTATCAGATTGAAAAGCCTTCTGTTAAGCAGTTTGTCAGTTATGGCTACTGTAGAAAAATGGCAGGTAATTCCAGGTAGGAAGTGCCTAAAAAAACATTCTAAAGCCATAAAAACAACTGTTTAGTCTTTGTTCACCTCCAAAGACGTAGTAATCGATACTATACAGCATTTTTGCCAATAAATCATTCAAAATATTCCACATCGCACAGATTTGAGCATTTCCCCCAGACATGTACAGAAAATAAAGGACGGATTTGCAGTGTTTATTTATCATTCGTGTTTATTTCCTCTTATTATGTTTTCTTTCCTTGCATAGTTGCAATGTTTGTTAAAGTTTAACAAAATAAAAATAGTGCAAAAATCCATTTCGCAGGGTGCCAAGAGCTGACGGCAGATTCACCCGAATGCTCAGGTTCAGAATTGCAAAAGAAAACACAACTAGGAGGAATTTCAGCGTCATCTGAACTCTAAAACTGCAAATATGAATGCAAGATGTGGAACTTCACAGGTGTTGGCAGGCCTGAGCCGTGCGCTGCAGTTTGGCTCCTTTCGCTCCTGACATCTGTTCTAGGAATTCAGAGCTGGACGGACGGTTAGTTATGCGAGGAGCTGTCAGAACATTTACTCATTTCTGATGTAAAGTTAAGTGATCTCTGACCGTTTCCAAGTGATCAGCACGGACGGCTCAATGTTTGTGAGATGATGGCCAGGGTTTCGAGAGACGGCGTCTCATAAGAGATGAAAGCACTTGAGAATTAAGATCTGTTGGCTGTTTCTCACACTCCATCTTTCTCTCTTCATACACTCTTACACACAGCTGCTGTTTAAAATCCAGTGTTGAAACTCGCAGTATTACAATATTGATGAAACAAAGCCAAGAGAAGTTTGTGAGTTTTGTTTATTATTTTTAAGCAACGTAATGATGACAGATGACGCCCTGAAATGACGCCTATGTTGGCAGCTGGCTAGATATTGGAACAGATCCAGTGTCTGTTGATGACACACTGTAGATCTGCTGCACACACCATAAGTCATGAATCCATAGAACAAATCAAGCTTTCTCGACAGCTGTATTCAACACTTGCAGAATACTTTCATAAGGACAAGAAAGCAGATCTCTCCTGCCTGCCCTGTTTAAAGAATACAGGGCCTTTATTTCTCCATGTTGTGATCCTCAGCTCTGAAAGCGAGCTTGTGGCAGAACTCCAGAGAACGCCGGAGAATGAGGGTGGCTTTGTTTCTCTGGCGGTCCCGCAGGCAGTGACCGTAAACAGTTTTTGAAAACAGTGGAGAGGAGTGCACCAGATTGATGAGTTTGGGGTGAATCAGTTTGGGTAGGTGGGGTAGGTTGACTCTTTCAGTGGGCAGAAACTGCGTGCTTAACCACATTCCACAATATGATGCATGTTGAGTTCCTCCACTGTGATGCATTTGTTGGCAGCGTTGTGTTGTGCTGTCAGTGTTGTGTGTTTCAGTGTGTTAGTGCTGGCCTGTACGCTTGCTGCCCATAGCCGCCCATGAGCACAACATGAGTTTGCACGCATGTGTGTGTGTGTGTGGGTGTGTGTGTGTGTGTGTGTGTGTGTGTGTGTGTGTGTGTGTGTGTGTGTGTGTGTGTGTGTGTGTGTGTGTGTGTGTGTGTGTGTGTGTGTGTGTGTGGGTGGGTGTGGGTGTGGGGAGGTACAAGTGTGTTTGTGTGAATGTTTGTGTGTGTGTTTATAGACTGAAAATAACTGAAAAAGCCCAAGAAAATTATGTTGTATCATATAGACCAATAAGGAAAGAGGAAACAAGGTTGATTTAAAAAAACGTGGCCTGAAAAAATGTCTGTTTCAGTTTTTTAACATGACAGGTTTAGACAGAGTCTCTGCTTTGAAAGGAATAAAACAATTTTTTACGCATTACATCAAAGTGTTATTAAAAACAGATTTTTTAAAAAGAATTTCATTTGCTTGTTTTTTAGTTTCTTTAAAGGTTTTTTTGAAGAAGCTTTAAGGACACCCTACATTATAAATTCTTATCAATTGCAGCAAGTTTAAACATGTAGCACATTGTAGTGAAGAAGTTTATTCAAATTGCCATTATAACACTCATCTATGTTGTTATTTAATCCTTGTAACAAAACACCAGACTTTCTGGCAAATCTTGAGATCTCAAACATTAACATGATCCAGTTTTTAAAACAATCTTAAACATTGAGGATATGTTTAACATTGTAAATGTCGAAATCAAATCTTGACGCTTATTATCTCAGAATTATATATTTTGAAATAACATCAGCGTGTTTACAAAAGCAGAATTGTTTTGTGGGTTGAATTAGGGGAAAGCCTCCTTTAAGACATGAATACAGTGCAGTCATTGTCTAATAAAAACTTATTTTCATTTGGGAAAACATGTTGTGAGACCCCTGCAGTCTGTCCAGTTGCGTGTTGTTTTCTAACACAAGAATGTGTCTTTGTGGATGGTTTCATTGACATCAGAACCTTCACAATCCCAGCAGACCTCCATCCTCCTCATAAAAACACCCTGAACCTGCCGAGAGAACTGAAAGACCGCACAGAAATGCTCCGTGGCAGACTTTTCCACCTTCATGATTTTCTTTTCATGAACACACTCCAAAGCCACAAATCCATCAGTGAAACCTCACATATAAATCCCTTAAAGGCTTGCGGCTCTGCTAATATTATAAAAGTGATGACTGCGTGGCTTTATTTCTTAAGTAAGGTTAGAGGATTCAATCGATTGGTTCATTTATTGGCAGCAGATCTGTGATTCGTAGTAGTTGGAGTTTTTCAACAGTTGATCATTTGGTTGTAAGGTTTCACAGAATTGTAAAATATTTCATCGGTTTCTGAAACTTCATTGACATGGCCTAGTAAACAAACGCCCTGGCATTCTAGAAAGGCCCCAGCAACAACCTGGAACACAACCTTCACCCAGAAACTTTCGGGTCATCATTGTTAGCTCTTTTCTTTTTTCTTACAAATATTTCTTATCACCATATCTGATGATGTGGTTGAACATGATATGAATGTGTTTTTTCATGTCGAGCTCACAGCAAGAGCTCATAAAAATGTTCCCCTAATTGTCATTTTTCTGTGAAACTTGAAACATAAACTTCCATCTGTCCCATCGATTATGAATCAAAGTCGTTGAGTTTCAGAGAGTTGAGTTCGACGGCACATACACTATTGGATATTTTTGGCAAACATGTTTGTCTTGATGTTTCTGGAGCTTCAGTCAAGGGTTTCAGTTCTTCTATCACATTTCATCACAGCATTGCTGTGAACATATTTCATTTGCTCAGCTCTTTTTGTGGTCAGCTTATTTAACTGAACTGTGCAAAATCTGTGAAACAAGTAATGTATGTCAACACATTCAAACCTATTCACTTGAGTTGGGTTTGTGTAGATACATTGGTAAATGGGTCCAAACTGCTGTTTGGTTACCAAAATTCTTCCAAATATCTCCTAGAAAAAAAGTCATATAGGGGGTACGTAAAAGGTGACACAGTTTGGATGAACTTTTTAAAGTCAATTTCTTCTTTTTTTTAACATAAGTGTATCTTAAGAGTAGGACATTTCCAAATATATGGAATGACAGGAATGTATATGTTGGAATTTTGATACACTTTATATTATTGTAATTTTGTCAACAAAAGAAGCATTTTAGTGAAATGACCCCAATGTTTTTAAGATAAGCCCTTAAGTTTCTTGTTTGAACAGAGTCAACAAATAAATAAGTCAAATAAAGTCAAAGTAGTAGCTTTCTTAGATCTTTGGGGTGGATGAGAACGAAATTAGATGATGGACAAAGACTCAGCTGAGGAAGCCATCCAGAACATTTGTACGTGTGATAATTGTGTGGTACTAAACAGCAGATATGAAGATAAGACATCTGAAGTCTAGAACCACCGGTGATTCTTGGATGCTTCTGTGTGTGATCGGCTGTGAAGAGAAAACTCGAGCTGGTGTTTCTCTGGCAAATATGTTTCTGTAAACAATGTCTCTTTGTTTCCGAAGAAAGGATGTAGTGTAATAGATTTAATTAGGACTCCAGGAGAAATACTTTCCACTAACTTTTATGTAAATGTTCTCGAGTTAATTTAGAGAGAACTTGCAAATATTCCGTACACGCCAGATGACGGCATTATTGGATAAAGTGGATTTGTATTTCATTGTGCTGTTGGTAAACTGTGCGTTTCTTTCATGTAAATGGTACAAATTATTTCTATGTGTCTGGGATTTTAACAGTTTCTCTTCAGTGTTGCTTATCTCAAATGCCTGGCAGATGTTTTGACCGGTCTGTAGGAGATTCTAAGCTGGCCTTGTCATTCCGTAGCTCTGTTTTCCATTTTGGGAATGTCGAGGTCAGAACATATGTGACCCAAGAGAGTCTTGTGGATGAAATGGAAGAGAGAGAGTTCATGGACCAGTACACTGACCTTCTACATGACCTATACAGTATTGGGTCGTTTGAGGGTCACATCTGGATCGCCTGTAGTGTTCTGTAGCTCAGTCGTAGCACTTGTCATGGGAGAACTGCTTTAATGTGGACCATAAATGTTATGCACTTCCGTTAAATTTTGACCTTCCTTATCTCCCTTTTGGTGAGAAAGATTGTCCTTGTAGTTATAGTATATATAAAAATTTTATTTTAATACTATATTGCAGTAAATAAAAATTAAGTACCATAAAATATATATTTTTATATGTCGTAAGTCCACTTGACCAATCAGAATTCATATTAATATATATATATATAATTTAATTAATTAATTATCTATATATATCAATACTGCATTTTATGATACTCATCATTCTTCTGCATCCAAACACGGTGAATGGAGTTCTATTTTGGTCTCCTCTGACCACAGAACTTTCTCCCATGACTCCTCTGGATCATCCAAATGGTCCCTGGCAAACTTCACACAGGTCCTGACATGGGCTGACTTAAGCACAGGATTCCGTGCGATGCATGATTTTATTCCATGAGGTCTTAATGTATTACTGATAGTAGCCTTGGAAACGGTTGTCCCAGCTCTCTTCAGGGGATTGACCAGCTCCTCCCTTTTAGTTCTGGGCTGATTCTTCACCATTCACAGCATCATCGATGCCCCGCGAGGAGAGATCGTCTTTGGTGCCCTAGTCAGAGGGACATTGACAGTCCTCATTATTATCAGTATAATGACAGCTAATGGTCTCAAACAGATTCTACTAATTTAGAATCATGAGCAGAATAAGAGGTCTTTGAGGGTCAGAAATCTGACTCATAAGCAAGTCATCAAATACTTATACGACACAGTCATTTATATAAATAAATTGTTAAAAAATCAAACAATGTGATTTTTCTTTTAGAAAAGTCTCTCACACTGGAAATGCACCTATGCTAAAAATTCTAGACCCTTCAATGACTTCTAAGTAGGAGACCTTGCGAAATCGCAGGGTGATCAAATACTTATATTGACCTCACTAAGCTCTTTTCAAAGATGAGATACATCTAGTTTAATCGTTTTCTGAAAATGATTTTTTTTACCTGGACCCATACATTTGATTAATGTTCAATTTATTGTGTTTAATTTGTCTGTTGGCTCAGTCTAAACAAGTTAAGCAATGAGTGTTAAATAAGACAACACTATTGTAGATATTAAATTCAAAGATCGGTTGAGAGGATATATCACATTTAGGCTTAAAGAATTTATAGATAGTTTGAATTTATAGATTTTTGGAAAACAAATGCATCTTGCAGGACATTTTAAACAAGAAATACAATGAATTGGCATGAAACATTGATGGAGAAAAGGTTCACTACACAACAAAATAGCAAGACAAACTCACTTTTAAGTTACATCAAGTTTTGGAAAAGAGCTCTTCATATATATATATCATTATTGTACACACACACACACACACACACACACACAGAAATGCATATAAAATAATAAAAAGTCTCTGCCGTGGCCAAGAAGTGAATTTATGGACAGAATCACTATATATTTTTCTACTGCTCTCCTTTCCCCAGTCTAACTCCCTCTCATCCCTCTCTTTCTATATCTTCCCATCCCATAATGTTTTTAGACTAATGTCCTTTCCAGACCTTCTCTAAACAGCCCGTGTTTACAGTGAGTGACCTCGCTTACCATATTACCAGCTGTGACTGCGGTTCTGTGTTTTGTCTTTCCACCAGGGAATAAACCCCCAACCACCAGCAGTTACCCACGCTGTCTGTCAAACACTTCTGTCCTATCAGAGTCATTTCCTGTGCCCATGTCTCGCCCACTCATCATCTTGCAGAATGGTTTTATTTTCTGATCTTTTCTCCTTTTAGAGAAACGGCAATGTTTGTAGTCAGCCGGCCCATAGAACATGTTGTTTTTATGTTGTTTTTTGGCTCAGAAGGCTTAAAAAAAGAGGATTGCAAGTCAATTGGTTATGTGCAGTAAGAGCTCAGCTCAGATCATTTGATTTTAGTAAAATTCACCTATTGATTATCAATGCATCCCATAATAAAGTGCATCAAGGCACATGGCCGGTTAGAGACAATATCAAAAGCTACTAATTAATAATCATAAAGTCTAAAACTTGACATAAATGTCATACATTTGCAATGAAGATCAACTTGATTTGTGGCAGGCCCATGGGTTTTTTGGTGATTTATTCGTGACCATCAACTTCGAATTCACAGTTCATTTCATATTCTAACCTATTCTTGCTTGTGATCACATTTACATTTTACATTTTTGTTTACTTTAAGTGTTGGAGAGCAACATTTGAGAAACACGTCTCTTGTTTGTCCTATGGGAGATAACAATGTTCATCTCTTGTTGTATGTAGAATGCAGACTAATTCCCTAACATAATGCCTTCATTCAGAGCCGTCACACCCATTCAACAGATCTGCGGAGAGGAGCTGTCAGCAGTGAGCGCCTTTACCATTCCCACTGTTTTTATAAAGGCAAAGGAAAACTGGCAAGGTCTCCAATGAGGTCTGTGGGCGCTGGAAAGCCATGAAAATAAAGAGAGAAAATCCACCCTCCCGCACACATCTGATGACTCTCATTGTGAGGTTAAGGAAACTGCCGTACGGAGGCAAACTGCCATCTCAAGGTCACGTCTTCCTGCCTTTCAAACGCTCATGTTGAATTAAAGTTATGGCTGCACAAACAAGGACAGTTGTGTGTGATCTGAGTCAGGAGTGAGATCGCTCTCAGACGTGTTCTCCTCAGGAGGAATCAGGTTTGAGCATGCTGTTTGACTTTAAGCAGGAAGCTTTTAAAACATTTGACTGGAATTTTTAGAGCCTCTCCCTTCGTCCACCGGATCGTTTCAGGCACTTTTAACCTCTAAGAGAAAACCACAGGAAAACCTTTGATCAGAAGCTGTATGTAGATGTGTACGTACATCACATGACTCATGGTTTGGTACTTGGAGTAAGGTATCATAGCACCATTAAATAGAGGAAAATTCTGTCGTTGTGTACTCTCACGCTTGTCATTTTAAACCTGCGTGACTTGCTTTCTTTCCGCAGAACACAAAATAAGTTATTTGGAAGAATGTTGGAACCTTAACAGCAGTGGCACTCGTTCATCGAAACATCAAAGTTGTTCTTTACATCGGTCTGCCACCCTATAACAACACGTTCTCAAAAAACACCATTAAAGTCTGTAAAGTGGTGACAATCCCTTTGTGTGTTTTCTCAACTGTCCTTCACAGTGGGACGCAGTGAACTGACAGCTGGGCTGAAGCAGAACTGTTTGGATGCATCAGTTTATCTCATTAAGTCAAATCTGGATTTTTAGCAAAACAATCTGTTTCGTCCTACGCATGAGTCTGGTTTAGATCCGCTGCAGGCTTCTGTTTGTGAGCTTGTCTTATGATAACCAGAAGAACCCAGCTGACAGATGGACACACGAATGGAGGAAAGATGCTTAGGATATTTTAGTTTACATTAAATCACTAATGACTCTTCTTATCATACCCGAAAAAACCCCTTTGAGATTCAATTATCTTGTGTCTAAAAACAAACTAAACGATATAGAAAGTGTGAAACCTGTCAATGTTATATCGTTCATCATCTGAGGACAATCTCTGATGTATTCCAACCATGGTTATTGTAAGAGTTCTAGACTAGAAATTTGGGATTTCATAATCATTTCATTGCACCATGTTGGTTTTAACTTTATCTAATCTTGTATATCATCCAAATTCTGAGAAAGACATTCTCTGTAGTGTGAGCGTGTAATCGATCTTTATTTAAAGCGGCTGTTATCATCTTTAGTGTGTTGATGTGATCTCAAGAACAGATGATAGACAGGACAGAAGAACTGTGTTGATGTTGATGTTGTTGTGTTATCAGGTTAAATTGAACCTCTGGGCTGTGACGTGTCTGAGCAAGAATGTGCAAGAATACTTTTGTTTTTCAGCTGGCGCTCCTCTCGGTGTCTCTGGGTCTGTTTGAAACCCATTACAGGTCCTGTATGTTTTAAGTATGAGTTTAGGGGTATAGATGTCAGTATATTCCATATGCATTTACACGGTATGTCCGCCCAAGGTTATGTCGTGGATGGACTTTTTTTATGTATACAGCTGAACAAATTTTGTGTGGAAGGCCTCTAAGTATATATTAGTCATAATGTAGTCTTATTATTTGATAACATAATATTTATTTGCATTATTATTACAGTTAATAATCAATGTCTGGTTGTGCCAGCCCAAAGTCATGATAAACATGATTGTGTGTCAATCTCAACATTGTTATTTCTCCTTAACTTCGTACAAAATCAACACAAAGGTAATAACAGCTCAATGTTACAAAGTTTCCCATCAATTTTAATATTCATCAAGGAGATTTATTACCATAAATAATGTTCACATATCAGTGGTTTACATTTGACATAGATATATATCAGAAATAGCCAGTAACACGCACCAACTGTTTCTGAGATTATTGGTTGTGTTGTGTTCAATAGCAAATAATCAGACTACTAAAACATTCATATAAAGAGGATCCAAGAGGTGCTCTCATGTAAAAATGTTACTGCCATTGAGTCCTTAATCTGATTATTGAAAATAATGACATTATTGGTGCACATTTAACCATAGTCAATGATGAGACAAAAACAGACACAGCTGAAAGTGATAAGACTGATGACATTAGAAGAATAATCAATCCTATTTCAACAGCGAAAGATAAAGTATCATCCGAACTTTGAGTCTTAGTTTTTAAATTGTGAATGTAGTTTGAGGAAAATGCCGTTAAAGTTATTAAAGAATTATTAAATCCATTTACAGTCTCATCGGATCCCTGCACCAGGCCCGTAGATAACTTCTGGTCTTTGTTTGTTGTCGCTCTGGCACTAAAATGAATGTTAACATTTATATCAACATTTAAATTTACATAAAATATTTGTTATATTAAATTAAAATACACATTTAAATTGTTTAAATTAAATTTATACTAATATTATTTTATGTACATAATTTATTGTATAATAAATGTTTTATTTGATTGTATATTAGCAGTAATAACAAACAACTTCTGGAAAGGGTAAGGACATTTTTCACATCAAAGTTAAGCAATGTAATGGTTTCCCTACTGATAACCTATAAAATACTTACCTGACATATTTTTTTATTTTCTAGCTTGTGAAATCAAAAATAAAAGATATTTCTTTATTTACTGCAGGCAAAAGAAATGTGATATATACAGTATCTGTGTTGATACTGAGTCAATAGAGTACTGTTACTTTTTATAAACAGGTCTATTCTTCATATATTTATGTTATAAACAGTAGTAAACAATGTAGCCACAATCTATGCATGGCCGAACTATAACACACACACACACACACACACACACACACACACACACACACACACACACACACACACGGTGGTGTGGAGGGGTTCTCTGACAGGGCATGTGTAGAGCGTTGGGTGGGAGGTATGGATACTCTCTGATGTCATTTAAAGGGGGTGTGGCATTAAGGTATGCCAGCCACTTGGGTAAAGACTCTCTCTATTCAAGTCTTTCTTTCTCTCTCTGACTGTGTGGATTAATGGAATATGTCACATATTTGAAAAGAGGATTTCCACAGAACAGCGTAGGAGGTAAGAACGCCAAACACAACAATGGTATCAGAAAGTCTTCTTGTGTTGTACCTGTGTGGCAGGTAACTCTACAGCACTGAATGTTTGCTTTTCTTGACTTGATCTTGTTGATGCATGTTCATGTGACTCAGTTCATTCTGCCGTGTTTACACTGCACTGGGAAACCAGCCTCACAGCGGCACATTACAGGTTTCTTTTGATGACACGTTTACCTGGAAAATAAGTCTGTGGGCTGGTGTTATCAAGAATCCCACGGTTGGTGTTGGAAAGTTTGCCTGTTAAGTGCATTAGAATAAAACGTTAAACTATAATTCCTTCTAGCTTCTATTCCCAACAGCCAAAGTTGGGAATGCATTGTTAACTGTGTTCTTAAAATATCCCGGGTGGAGACACGCACAGAGCAGGAAGGTGTCTTCTGGATGTTGTTCAGTTTTTAAAAAGTAAACCCACCGTAACCCCAAAGGGCCAGAACCAGCAGCGACCTGTCCAACACACAATGCCTCTGCAGGATCCCGCCGAGCTTTGATCTGACTGTCCCAGACTCACTTTTAAAACGTTCTCCTAACAATCCGGAGGCAAAGTGTCGACTATTGAAATTCCGTCCAGCGGCACAACTGTTGCTCCCGGCAAGCCGCCCCACACGGCAGCTGCAGTAATGCGAGCTGGAATGCGTGGAATTCCAGTGACCCCCCCAGACATCTTCAAGATATTGTAGTTTTCTAATATTATATATATTAAAGTGATTGTTCTGACCTCTGATCATTGCGATGGTTCCGAATGCTTTAATACTGTGAGTGGTCTTGCTGTGTAAGTCGTGTAAACATGCATTAGATTACAGTAGTCAGCCCACAGCCGCCCACATGAACACAATGCCTTTAATAAAGGTGATGGACAAGACATGCTACCCATGGATAAACCATAAAAGTCGGACACGTCTCAATGTCATTAAATTGTAACAACGTTCAGTATAATGCTTTTTTTTAGCAATTATATAGAATATTTGATATCAATAAAATGCAGAATACTGATTAATAAAACTGAATACCTTAATTTCAGTACAGGTTGTGTATCACTGTATAGCTGTGTTAAAGTCTTTCATCTTTAATCTTGAATATCGCAAATACTGAATACTGTTGAAGAATAAGATTTTAGGGAGATAGATTGTAAAACAATTCATCATTTAATGATGTTTGCAAAACAACAGTATTATTATTTTTTTTACACATTTTCAAGGTTTTATCAAATTTACGACACATTTATTAAAGAAAAAATATTGTTTTTTAATCTTTGAATATGAAAGCATGCGAAAATTATATGTATGGTCTCTTCTCAAGCATTTGCAGTTTATATATATACATAGTCATTTTAGGAACCCATCTCTCTCACCCTGATGAAGAGTTTGGGAAGATTGAACAACTATCGTGAAGTTGATGTGTTTTAATCCCATCTTGACGGATGTTGATAGCATTAGTATAAAGTGTAGAGGTCAAAGGTTAAAGGTTAAATTCATTACAGTGATGAAACATGTCTTTGACCCTCTTCATCGCTCATTGATGTATGTATAAAGTTTAAAAACACTCAATCCAATCGGTTATAAAGTATCCTAGGATGAACCGACATAAAGTTGGTAAGCGGTGAAGATATTTTGGATGTAGTGTATTTCCAAAAGCCCAGTAGTTTCTGTGGTATTGATGAAACCTCTTGAGTCAGTTGTGGGATGAGGAGGTCATCAGGGACGGTCCAGATGTGTTGTTGTGTATGTTACACTGATCATGTGTAAGTATCACAACATTATGTACAGCAAACCCATGCTTTAAAGTTTGAGTTAGTGGTTGACATTTAAAACCCAGCAGGAGTTTGACAAGCATGAGACCGTTCGAGGTGGGATCACACAGCTGTTCATATGATCAGATTTTAGGTTTGTCTTATTAATGAATTAAATTATCCATGCTGACATTCTCTACACATTGAGTCACACAAAATGACATCATGATTCAAACTGACTTTGTGTAGCCTCAGCTTCAAAAACAAGGCCTGAACATTTACATAATGTACACATAAATACATAATGTGTGGTTGTAAAGAGGATTGGGAGGACTGGATTAAGCCTGAATACGAACATAAGTATGAAGAATGTAGGTGTTTGTTTGTGTGTTTGTGTTAGTGCTGTTGTTCAGGATGTGTGATTGTGTATAATAACTGTAATCTGTACAGCTAATGGATGAGTTTGTGTCATAGGAAAACACACTTATAGTCAGGCACCGACACGTCTGTGATGGTTGTTCGACAACTCTTTGGACCGGTAATATCGCCACAACTCTGCTTATCTTACTTTACGATCTCATTCAACACATCACACACACACACACGCACACACACACACACACACACACACACACACACACACACACACACACACACACACACACACACACACACACACATAGACACACACACATAGACACACACACACACACACACACACATAGACACACACACACACACACACACACACACACACACATAGACACACACACACACACACACACACATAGACACACACACACACACACACAGACACACACACACACACATAGACACACACACACACACACACACACACACACACACAGACACACACACACACACACACACAGACACACACACACACACACACACACACACACACACACACAGACACACACACACACACACACACACACACAGACACAGACACACACACACACACACACACACACACACACACACACACACACACACACACACACAGACACACACACACACAGACACACACACACACACACACACACACACACACACACACACACACACACACACACACACACACACACACACACACACACAGACACACACACACACACACACACAGACACAGACACACACACACACACACACACACACACACACACACACACACATAGACACACACACACACACACACACACACACATAGACACACACACACACACACACACACACACACACACACAGACACACACACACACACACATAGACACACACACACACACACACACACACACACACACACACACACACACACACACACACACACACACACACACACACAGACACACACACACACACACACACAGACACACACACACACACACACACACACACACACACACACACACACAGACACACACACACACACACACACACAGACACAGACACACACACACACACACACACACACACACACACACACACACACACACACACACACACACACACACGTTTCCGAACTGTCGCTTGTTTACAGATGTGTGTTGCTCAAAACTGCTTATGTCAAGAAAACCAAACACACATTGTGTGCTGTTAGACGCTCTTTTTTATTCAAAATGTGTTTCGACAGTAAAACTATTGCCATGGCCTTTTCAACAGGTTGAAGTTTCAGTTGTTTTGAATATAAACATCACATATTAGTCTGTTGAGCTGTTAGATGAAATATTGCGCAATGTAAGACCCCCGGCATGACTCTTAAATTAATCACTCTGGGGGCTCCTTGTATACTCAACATGTTACACCAAAAAACTACAGTTATAAATATTATAATGAAAGAGTTGCATTAGATGTTTTTGCAAAATATGCTGTGTGCAAATAATCAGTGAGCATTGGATATCCCCGTTTCTCTTTCTTTTTGTAAAGTAAAGGGTCTCAATGTAGATAACAAAAGACAAGTTTGTTAAGAAGCGGATATTGAGATGTCTAATGCTTCTTGAATTACAGGTATGTCCACTTTAAAAAAAGAAAAATGTGGAATTGTTTTTTTTGTTTCGGAACATTTTCGTGTACTGCATCGCAGATCACTTGTAGTCCTGCCAAACTATGTGTAGAAAAAGTATTTCCATCTACAAAATTGTGTGTAACTCAGTAAATGTGGATGCGTAGCAAAGTATAGGATAGGGATAGTTCTAAAAATAAAAGAATGTGTCATTAATTGCCAACCTTTTGAGTTGTTTCAAATCTGATGAACCCAGAGAAAGATATTCGGAAGAACGCTTGTAACCAAACCGTTTTTTTGATTGCCATAGTCGTACTTTTGTTTTGTTCTGTTATATTTAGTTTAACAGTTTACCACAAAAGAAGATATTTTGAAGTATGTAGGACCGCAAAACGTTCTGGGCACACTTTTGACCATTTTCTCTACTATGGTCCTCTATGGTTAACATAACTGTTTGGTATCCTTCTCTTTATTCAACCAAACAAAGAAATGGATACTGGTTTGGAAAAACTAGTGAGAGGAACTAGAGTACTTCATGACAGGATGTATACCTTTCATTTTGTACCATTTATTTTAAGGTAAAATGTGTTTTGCACAAATGAGTTGGATATGACCTATCGCAGTTTATTCATCGCAGTATTCTTCATGCATTTGTACTTTGTTATAGCGAGCTGATAGTTGCAGAACCTTGAAGTGTAAGTGTTGCACACGTCGTGGCAGGACGTTGTTTGCACATGTGTCTGCATGTGAGTTTGTTGACCGATTTGTTCATTCAAGGTCTGCGGCTTTGCTTGCTGTTTGAACTTATCTCATTTGAAATCATTTCAGGTCGTGTTGCTTCAAAACAATCAGTGAGTCTATTATGGCATTGTGTTACTGTTATATTATCTTGCGCAGAACAGAATAGTTATTGCTGTTTTTGTGGGTGAGCATTTGTGTAATGTTTTATTTCAGTAGGATTCGTCCTGTTCTAAGTATAAGTATTTGACGAGTAATGACATAAATAGTTTGTTTGTCATGTGCAATGTGTGTTTTGAGGCCTGTGTGAGTGTGTTTTAACTAATGCAGACATTTCATTTCATTTCGTCTTCCCATAGCGTCTCTACATTTGGTTTCATTTGATATTCAAAAGAAAAACCGTCAAGTTCATATTGTGCAATATAGCCTGAAGTGTTTTTAAGCCGAACAACTAAGCGCTGGCTTGTTTTAGTGAGGTGGTTTCTAATTCATATGAAGTCAATTCGTTCTTGTGAATCCTAGTCCTGTGTTCTTGTACAATTTTAAAACAGAAACTTTAAAAATGATAAAGCATTTTTGGTCTTAATGCAATTCTCTATATATAATATTTTGTTCTTTTTACATGTGTTTATTGTGTTTACACAAACTTTAAGGGCAAATCTTGATTCAGATGTCAGTTTAGTTTATAATTGAAACACAGTATGACACTATAACACAAGTGTATAACGTCTTTTTTTCAGGTTAAATGTGTCAGAGCTGTAGTTAGAACCTTGTAAAACAAGTTAGGCCTAGTTAACCTTAACATGTTTACAGCTTTCTTTATATCGATAGCAACACACCAGGTTTAATAACACAGACATTCAAAGAGAACTCTCACATTTCTTTGCTTCTGAGGTTTCTTACCATCACAGTTGAACGTTAAAAAATTCAATATTAAATTCTCATATCTACACCTCATCATGAAATTGTCTTGTGTTTAATGTTGATGTAAAATCCAAACACATCTTAAATGTAACTTTATTCATTGCTTTACAACTGAGATGACTTTGGGTCTGCACACAAGCCACATTGACAGATGTCATCCATGTCTATCTGCTGTAATGAATGAATAGCATCACTCCTCGGTCTTGTGACTGGCGTGTAAAGTCTGTCTCATGAAATACAGTGCTGATGAAAGGCTGTCTTTCAGGCAACACCATGCAACATCTTCAGCGCAATTACTACATTTGTCCTAAAAAAAGAAAAAATCTCGTTTTAAATTGAAAGATCTCCTTCAGGTCCATAACATCCAGTCTTTGTTTTACAGGAGATCATCAAAACACAAAGCCCCCCCTCCTCCTCCTGTTCAGAAAGGCCTGGATGCTCCACTTCTGAGTCACAAGATTCCGCCGTACCCTCGCCCCGACATGGACCAGAAGGAGAATCTACTGGATCAGGACCTGACCCTAACCTTGGTCCTTCCAGGAGGGGCAGAGAAAACAACGGTAGTCCACGGCAGGTGAGGAATGCACTTCATATGGGTGGCACCGGCTGTCAAACTGAGACGTTTTTCTAAACATCTTTTTTTGTACAAAAAAATGATTTCAGGAAAAAGTCTTCATTTATGTACCTCTTTTAACTTGTATGACTTTTCTTCTGAAAAACAAACAAAGATGATATTTTGAAGAATGCTGGGAAATTAAAAACAGGGATCCCCATTGACTTCCAGGTCAATAGGGAGCAATGTGATCTGCAGAAGAAACTCATACTGGTTAAAAATGACAACAGAGTTATTAAATGAAGACGGCATTTTCATTTTGGGGTTCACTATCCCTTTAAAAGATCATTTTTATGTTAAACGCACTCATCTTTGCTCTCAATGACATCATGAAGGTTTTCCGATGATTTGGTTATGAAACAAATTAAATAATTTCGGGATTGAGTCATCGGGGTGTGGCGGCACATTTCAGAAACGTCCTGCAGCAAACCTCAGATGCATTGAATAAGGAGTTCGAGTAATCTTGTATCTTTTAAAACTGAGATGATTAAAAGTTTATACGGTTTTATTGTTCAGCTTATTTACTCAGGAAGAGATTATGTGAATAATGGTCTGGAGGTTTTTGTGTTAACCTACATAAACTAACATTTTAAAGGTGTGCTCTTTATCATTCTATTTGAGTATTTGTTTATCAGCCAAGAAGCTCGAAATAACTGAAAAACATCTTTTTAGTCGTCCAAGTGACATTCGATGATGTTATTTGTATTGTTTTCATGCCTAATACAGTGAACTGTTTGTCTGATCCTAGATCTGTAATATCTGTTTTACTCATTTATTGTTCTTGATCCAAATCACCTGTAAAATAAACAGCTGAATTTGGATTTGGAAAATGATGAACATTTCAAACCCATCAGGCTCATTCTGATAGGGATGAAATTGTTGTCTGTATATTTTTAAAAGGCTCTCCGGTCCTGGAATACCAAAAGCAGTTGGAAAGTATTACGAGGGCTAAGCCGTCTCTGAAGAATTTTCCACACTTTCAATGTGCAACATGTCAAGCGTGTGTGAATTAGTGTTCTCTAGCGTCCTGCTGGAGTCCAACGAAAAGAGAAAGCAAACCACACCGAACTGGAGGCCGGTGTTTATTCATGCTCGTGTGCTGTAACATCATGATTTACTTACTTCACCATCATGTGGGTGTCATATTAAAGAACGGATTATTCAGGAGTATTTGACCTATAACAAATGTATACAATTAGATTTGGTGTAGTTCATGAGGTTTTTCCGAAGTCAAACGAAAGAGTCAGAACTGTTTCTTATAACGTCTGTGTCATTGGTGGGTGACATACGGTGCATTCGGGCTAAAGCTGTATTTATCAGTAAGTGTGTCCTTTAAAGATTCAATCAATTGATTTGTTAAACTATCAAGGCACAACCTGGTTGTAGTGTTTGTGTGTTTCTCATATCAGACGGCAGTGATGAAAGTCTAAACTTTGTAAAGATTTTGAATGTCATGTTGCAGATCCCTGCAGCAATATCTCCCTCATGTAAATTCCTTTGATAATGGAGAGATAGAAGAACTTGTGCTGTGACATTTCAGATCTGAACCTAAAGAAAAACCCCACATCTGTGTGTCTTATTTTGAAAACATTGAATCATTATCCACATGACGATACGATCTCATATAAACTCCCAGAGGATAATAAAAAATCCTTCACATGTTACCCTTTAATAGCTTTGGACATTTGAGTGCTCGGTTGTGTTTTATTTCATTTATTCATTTCATTTCATTTCATTTAGTCATTTAGCAGACGCTTTTATCCAAAGCGACTTACAATAGTCGAGGAGACAATGAAGCGGTAAATAGACAATACAACAATAGGTCAACAAGTGCTACAACAATGTTACCGAGTTACACAGAGAGAGAAGTTACAAAAAGTATATGTATAAATGTTTTATTTTTTTTTTTTGATAGAGTGAGTAGTTAGAAAAGTAGTGAGTTAGTGAGTTAGATGTAGCCGGAAAAGATGAGTTTTTAGTGTTTTTATTTAAAGCGATAGTTCAGAGTATATACCTCTTGTCATTTTCAACCTCAATGAATTTCTGTGTTCAGCAGAGCACAAAAGAAGATATTTTGAAAAATGGTGATAAAAGAAAGGTATCACTCCCCATTGACTTTAGCATTGGTTTTGTGTCCTTTTTTTACAAGAAATATCTGAGACACTCAAAATGTTTCAAATGACTTCTTTTTTGGTTTTGTGGAGAACACAAACCAGGATCAAATACAAACCGGCAAAGTGTTGGTACAACATAGATCGACAAATGATGATGTTGTAAAATAATTCTAAATGGGTGAATTGTTACGTTAAATGGAAGCTACTGTTTTTTTAAGTTTAGTTTTCGCTTTTATTTTAACATGTTGAGATTCTGTATGTTTCAGCAAACCCATGATGGACCTGCTGGTTACACTTTGTGCCAAGTATCACCTCAACCCCTCGGGACACACCATTGAGCTCATCACCACCAACAGAAACCATGTCAAGTTCAAACCCAATGCTTTGATCGGATCCCTCGAGGCCGAGAAGATCTTGCTGAAACCCAAAGGAATGGATGATAGGAGCAAAAAGACAGGACCACAGATGCCAGAGGTACAGTTCGGTTTAAAGCGTTCATGTGATCTAAGGAGAAGGTCATTTGATTATGAAAGATGCTTTTTATTAGAAAGGATTTGTTTGGATGGAAGGGTCTACAAAACAAGAGATACCGTGGAGGAAAGTTGTTCAAAACTCAAAGTTAATTCAGTTTGAGAGGTTTGAATAAACAAACTTAAAATAATGAATTGTACACAATCGGATCAGGAACTTGCATTAGGAGAGTAAACAGTGTCAGATAAGTTCTCCTGACAAGTTTCTGTAAACGACACAGTGCTTTCAAATAGACGTCAGTTATTTTCACATTCATGTTTGTTCATTTAGTCATAAGTACAGTAACCGTTGACACCCTGTGAGATAATCCTGAGAAATATTTCATTCAATCAAGGGGGCGGAGGCTAACTGTCTTAAGTATAAAACATACTTTAGACTTTACATATCATGGCGAACCATCATCTTTAAGCCTTTATAAATGACTTGTGATGTGTTTTGGGTTTTATTCCTGTAGGGTTTAATGGTTCTGTTAGTACTAATCTGCCGGATACAATCACAACACATTACCAGTAGAGACCCATTATAGGTTCCATTATATACAGCACAATTCCCATTAAATCCATTGCGTGATAAGTCATGGTTTCAGGTTTTTCTAAGGGTAGTGCTCTCTACTTCTGCTTCCTTCATAATCTTTTAAATCAGCATCATGAAAGAAGCAAAAACAGCATACACTTCAACACACTATTGAGTGCGTTTAATTTAATGCAAATGTGTGATGCTATAATGAAATAAACGCATTAAAATACAAGCAAGGTACCTGTAATGGTTTATTGTGAGGCCAAAACATGGTTTAGAATAAACTTTGTGTATGTATACTTATTATTTCAGATATAATTAGGCATGTTTATGGTCATTGTTGTCTTCCTTTGGTTCAATATCATTTATATATTTTTATTATTGCGATGCATTCAGGGATTATCTAATCTACGAACGATGCATGTGTTGTTTCTTTATAAAAAAACCTTGTAAACAGGGTCTTAATACTATTTTTACTCTTTCTCTCTTCAGGCAACTGTTCGGTTAGTGATAAACTACAAGAAAACCCAGAAGACTATTCTCAGGGTGAGTCCTCGGGTTCCTCTGCGAGAACTCCTGCCGGCCATTTGTGAGAAATGTGAATTTGACCTGCAGACCACAGTTTTATTACGAAACCTTCACGCCGAAGACACTTTGGACCTGAACTGCTCTCTTAATGACTTTGGCCTGAGAGAAGTGTACGCAAGAGATACCAGAGGTCAGAATCAACTCGGTGTTTATCACCAACCGCTCCGTTAAATCACTAGTTTCTCTAAGGTCACCCTTCTAAAGATAGTGTGATATTAATATACTTATTTTAAACCTAAAATAAGGATGTATACTTTAGTCCAGTGTTTATGTACATTATGAGTATGAGAGTAAATAAAATTCATCTTTTTGGTATATAGTGAAGTTAAGTACACTTACATTTCAAGGATCCAAATGAATGCTCTTTAATAGTAGGATAACAAAAAAAGTGCATTACAAACATACCGTAAACATTATTGTTATCCACGTATATATTCTAAGTTTATAGTGTACTCCGTTAAACACACTATACTTGAAAACATACCTGGACTGTCCTTGATAAAATGATATTGAAATATGCTTAGTTTTTTAAGGAACATTGAGGTTCTCTAAGCTTTTGATTATAATGATTTTATGTTTATTTTATATTCAGTTTTTAGTCCAGCGAGTCCTGTGAGTTTGCCATCCTCTCCTACTCGCTCTGGTGAGTTAACATCACATTTCTCGTTTCTTATTATATGAATGTTGAGATTGTCATATGTAACTACAATATAGATCACTGCGTTACATCACAGACACGATTCGGCGTGGAAGAGAGAAGAGCCTGAAGGACAATAAAGGATTGTTTGGTTTGTTCAGAAAGGGAAGTCGAAAGCAGTCAGAACAGGTGAGTGGTTGATATCCCGCATGAGAAACCGCTGCGATAAAAGATTTCTTTGACTTTAAGACTTTGGTTCAAAGGCATCTGTGTTTTTGTTTACTCTCTAAACATTCTCTTAGCACCGGTGGTCATATTTGCTTTTGCAAATAGTCCCTCGAAATGAGTTGTGATTGGCTGTCCCTTCAAAGGCCGTGCTATTGGTCGGAAATGTGCTGACGTGCGATTTTGTTTTTCTCTCTCTGAAGTCTATGACCGTGAGTGCGCCGGCATCTCCGGTACAGAGGAGACAGCGTCCGGTGAGCATGAGCTCCTTCAGCACTCATTCACCAATGTACGATTCCAACACCATGCCCTCCGACATGCCAAAGAAGAGAAGAGCACCGCTGCCACCCGACATGATGTCACAGAGCATGCCCTCTGACCTCAGCCATCACCAGAGACACTCTGAAACTTCAGGACATCTGGATGACAACCAGGTATCTGTGAAACTGCTTTCTACACAAACCCTTGAGACTCTCTATCGACGTGTCATCAGGGAATGCGGTTACATCCCACACAGCCAAATATTTGGAATTATCTGTCATATTTATTGCCGACCCTCTGTCTGCTTTTCACAGAGCGCGACCCCTCTGAGCTCGGGACCCTCGACAGAATCATGCTTCAGGAGGACGTCCACCAAACGCAAAGCTCCGCCGCCCCCCACCCTGACCTCTGGACCCCTTCCTGATGAAGCTGCACAGGACAGAAGCGTGACAGGTTAGAAAGCGTTAGACAGAAAGAATCCAAAGAATGTGCTCGTGTTCATCAGCTTCTCCAGGGGATTCTGGGTAAAAAACAACAGCTTTAGCCTCGACCAATCAGATAGGAGTATACACGGAATGACGATGATATGAGTACATTTTATTAAGAAACCTTAAAGCAAAGATCAAGTATAATTTATGTAGTACGTATAACTGGCAGTGAACTATTTCAATATTTAAAGTATAGTTTAAGTGTACACGGATAGTTTCAACAAATAGCCTATATGTCAACTTATAGAGAATTGCATTAAGACCAAAAAAGCTTTATCATATTTAAAGTTTCTGTTTTAAAATTGTACCAGAACACAGGACTAGGATTCACAAAAACTAATTGACTGCATATGAATTAGAAAACCAATATAGATAGTTTACTTGTTTAATACTTCTAAGATTAAAGTACACTTTAAAGTATGCTCTAAGTAGTGATAACTCATCTCTATGCCAAATGTACTATGCCAAAGATATATGTCTACTTTAAAGAACTGTAGAGAACATTGTTGTAAACTAGTGTCAGTGTTTAATAATGTGAGTATACTTCACATAAAAAGTATACATACAATATAAAGTGTCCTTGACTATACATGAATGTCTTATGACTGTCCTTCATAAAATGATCTTTAAGATGGCATTTAATCAGGAGTAAACACATATTTATAACCCAAATATACTTTGAGTCGTCAAGATATATGCAAACTTAAAGGTATGGTAGAATAGTATGAGCAATACAGACTTTATCTGTGAATTTAAATAAACTAATCAGTGATTTAAAAGGACTAAATTTATCGAAGAAGCAAACAACAAGTATACTTTCTTATCTTTAGTTTGAGGAAAGCGTACTATAGCATACTAAGAATAAGCATGTTTGTAAGGGTAATCGTCATATTTTGTAAACATGTTTATTTTCTCTTGTCAGTGTTGGAAAGGGATCAGATCTTTAGAGGATTGGGAAGATGAGAGAGATTGAATGAGTGTAGCAGCTGGACTGTAAACACATGAGGATGTGTGGCTGGAATTCTTCTGTTGCCAGTCACATTGTCTCTTCTATGACGCCACCTGGTGATAAAACAGAGACATCATACTTCTCTGTGTAATCTTTACTCTTCTTTTGTTTATTTCAAGTGTTAAAGGTCATGAAATGTCCACATGTTCTGTCTCCAAACGAAAGGTCAGCCGTAACTCCCTCGCTGGAATTAAACTTGAATATTAAAGTTAATGCCAGAAATGAGCGGATTAGATTTGGACTTTGAGATCTGAGATGTGTTCCAACAGCCTGTATAGTGAAGCACTTGTCGAATAAATGAAGGAAATAGGATTTTAATGTTCGGATCTTTGGGTGGCGCGTGTGGCATTGTTGAGGATAGACAAATGCACTTGGGTTTCTGTGATACCTGTGAATTAAATTAAGTTGTGAAATGTAAAACTGTAGGTTTCTATTTGATGTTCTGTAAATGAGTGTATGTGTAGTATCTGTGTTTTACACGCTTGTGTTGGGTGTTTCCCCGCTGGTGAAAATCTGACTCTTGTTTTAAGTGTTTTCAGCTGTATTAATGAAAGACTTTCATGTAAATGTCCCACAGCTGGTGTGTATGTACAC
This sequence comes from Triplophysa yarkandensis, assembly GCA_033220385.1. Lineage (NCBI taxonomy): Eukaryota > Metazoa > Chordata > Actinopteri > Cypriniformes > Nemacheilidae > Triplophysa > Triplophysa yarkandensis. Next base: position 1,002,907 of record CM065659.1, read on the forward strand.
CCTGCATTCACATTTCATCAGAATAGTTGTGAGAGTGTTTAGAAACACTCATTCCATGCGTATGATTGTGAACCTCTGGCTGTCACGAGAGTGTTTTTGGCACACATAATGCACACATAACGCATGACGTCACATGGAGTCAGACAGACACGCACCTGCTCATCTCGGTTTGTAATGATAGGGTGAACGTAGACACATTCATTTGTTGAAGAAACAAGACTGCTCGTGTATTCACGTGTTTGTTTTAGTAGAAACAACACACCTAAAACCATGTTGATGAGTACAGGATGTTTTTATATATTATCCTGTTTTAAAAAGCTCATTTAAATCTCAATGCATACATTCTTATAGAAAAGCTTCATCTTGAAACTTAACGGGATAGTTCAACTTAAATAAAAATAAAATCTTAAATTACTCACTCTCTAACCTGTATTTGTGTGGTTGAACACAGAGAAAGATATTTGGAACAATGCTTGTAACTAAACAACGGATTCCATTGACTACAACAGTAGTTGTCAAAATTTCCCAGAACTTTTTGCTGTCCTACTTCTTCTTCTTTCTTCAAAAGATTAAATGTTTTGTTAAAAAATGCGTAAAGATATTTTCCTGCTACGGTAATCAATGGTGTCCAACAACTCTTCGGTTATGCGCGTTCTCTCAAATATCTTTCTCTCTGTTCATCAGGACGAAGCAATGATTTAGAATAACTTAAAGGTGAATAAATGAAAGATTTTTTCTTGTTTGCTGAACTATCTCATTAAACAGCACTAATATAAAAGCATTATACACTGCAATGTACAAATGAAATTGTACAAATTCATACGTTGTTGTTGCCTCATAAACTCATTTTTCTGTACATTTTCCTGTTAGATCATCATGTAATTATCTCTCAACATATCTTTTCATTTTCTCTGGTTTGTTCCGTCAGCAGTCCTGTCGTTCAGCTGTTCTGTGTCTTCTCTGTCTGTTTTCTAGCTGCCTTTTTCTCGTAAACTGTTTCTTTTTAATCTTGACATAAACTTGTCTGTCTGTATGACATCAGATTAACAGGATGTCTAATAATCACAAGCCACCACATGGAGTTTATTGTAGATGCTGTGTTTGTAAATGCGATCATGTACCAGTAATTCTGATCTACTTGAATAGTAGTGGTGTGTTTGGTGATGGTGGAGACCAACACATGATTTTTCTCTGCTGATGTCTGTTTATGTCTCTATTTGTGACAGCACATGATCATTAATCTCACTAATGTGTGTTTGTCCTGCTGATTCACCAGCAGGGGAGGGTGGGAGACTCTAAGCATCATCTGATGCCTCCACTTCATCTTCTCTCTCTCTCTCTCTCTGAACATCAGTCTTGATTTTTTTTAAACTGTTTTCCTTAATGTCACTCATTAATTTATTGTATTGGTTTACAAATTATATTATAACGCGAGAATGTAAAGTGATGTATGAGAAAAACTTTGGTTGATATGCCTTTGTCAATTTTTACTTTCCTTCTTTTATAATCCGTTCCGGATGTACTGTAAGTGTTTCCTCGTCCTGAAGGTAACACAACAAAAGCGTTATTGTCAGTGTGACGTGTTGTTTCTGTGTCCAGGGACCCTGAAGTCATAAAAACGTATTGTTTTGTTTAGATGTGATAGCTGGTTTAGTGTTAAGGAAAGAAGGAGATGGACAGGTCTGGAGGTTTCTTTTTATTGGAATAGCTCTGTAATCTGTCTTTGGGATCATCAGGCAGACTTTTCTCATTGTTCAGAACCCTACAGAGACGTTCTCCTGAGACACAGGACATGATCCTTCGCTGTGCTCGCTTTCATGTGAGGGTATTTTCCTTCACAGCTTTGGCCGAGCTGGATTGAGTTTCAGATGTCAGGACGGCATTCCCGAATGTGTATCAAATGAACAGGCTTGAGTTTTATTTGACAGTTTACAAAAAAATTCTAAAATCTGTAGATGGAACGGTGTGCTAATAGTCCTTTTCTATTCATGATTTTTTCAGTGGAAAACAAAAGAAGATACTTTTAGAAAGGGCTTTTTGTGTAATTGAACAAAATACATTTTTGTGTTAGTCAATGGGGTTGCAAGAACTTAATTAGAGAAGTTTATTTATTTATTAAGCAGTCTTTCAAATATCTATATTCCAAAAATCCAAATATTTATTCTCTCTTCGGTGGATCAAAAAATAACATTTTTGAGTAATGTGCCTCTGATTCTAAAGTATACTTTAAAAATGTTTATTTCATTCTTCCCTTATAAACACATCTGTTGAGATCAAATATGTTTTTAAAATAAAAGATTTTACTAATTTTTCTCAAAAGTATTCATATTCTGCGTTCCTTTATGTTATGACAAACTAAATTTCAAAAATAAGTTCAGCATCATAAGGCTGATACAAAAACGAAGGGGTTTGGTTGTAATGTTACATAACGCTTTCGCTCATAGAGAAGCAGAGAAACAGCCATAAGAAGAGCTCAGAATGAAGATGTGTCTGTGTAGATGGAGATCACAGAAATGGTTCTTCATCTCGTGAGTCTCCAGCGCTAGAACTGAATCAAGCCAGAGGACTGATATGTCTTCATTAACTGTGCTCGCTCGCCCACTCGCTCGGAGAGATTTCATATAAATACTGCAGATGCCATCTCTCTCTTTTATATCTTCTGTTCATTCATGAAAGAGAGAGAGAGAGATGTGTATAATTCATGTTGATGTGGGATACCCTGTGCGACTGGAGCTCAGGGATACTGAGATAAACTCGAAGTGTTGGAGGCTACTTTCACATACGGTTGAGTTTTGCATCATGCAATTCACAGCTAGTTCAGAATCTCATAAAAGTATTACTTGATGAAGTTTATGCAAACACCCTGGAATTATGCAATACAGTGCAAGATGCTTTGCGTTATGTGTAAGAAGGAAGATTTCTCTCAAGTTTGTTTGTGCTGCATCCAATGAATCGCACCTTACAATATTCTGCAGAAACATTTTCACAATTGTCTCATATAATTAAACACACTTTTTCATTAAACATTCTCTCTAGTATTGTGTAAAGTTTTATTTATATCCTTAAATTGTAAATACAATTTTATTAAAAGCCGTAAATATTATTCCTGATATTTAAATCTCTCAAATTATTTGTTGTCTTCCATAAGAAAGGCTTTAAATCTACTTTTCCATATTGAGTTCTTATGATTGAGATGTTTGTACATTGCAGAGGTGGTGTTGCCGTCTCCTTTGGAGGAGATCAGGGAACAGGAGGAGGTTTCAGTGTTTAGAGAGATGGAGGACAGCAGCAGTCTGAACCTGTCTGCTGATATCTCACTCGACTCAGAAACGGACGGTGTATCTCCGCTCTGGACGTCCCGAGACAATCCACAACGCGACCTTTCTGCTGATCCAGGGTGGGTACAAAATGTCTATCCAGGGTGTAATAAAGTTAACATTGGGCTTTAAACATCTAAGAACACAATACCAAAAAATGGCAAAGAAATGTCATGATTTCTTCATGTAATATTACTGTTGTCATTTCATGATTGAAATTTGTCTCTATAAAGCATAACATGCAAATTACTGCATATTTTTTTGCTTCCTCTAGTGTGTGTTGAACAGGGTTAATAAAGAATTAACAAATTAAAACATTTAACAGAAAGTAATGTGACAAATAAACCATAAAAAAATGTACATTTTTTAAAATGTATTTTATAAAATTCCAGCGTTATCAAAGAGACATTTTGCGTTATAGACGTGACATAAAACCAACAGTTAATTTTATAAAAAAAATAACAAGCTGAACTATGGCCGTGACAAAAAAAGGAGACAGGTGTACCTCTTTCTATAACATAAAATAATTGCTAAATTTAAATTTTCATGTGTCAGTTTTTGTCAAAATGTATGGATTATGGACGTGACAATCCTGAAAATTGGCCTTAGTCAAATATGGAGAAAAAAATATATAAACAATGCTATAAAAACTTAGAGATATGTCACATGATCTGAACCCACAGATGTTGCCATCTATGCTCCAAGTATAGGAAAAAGAGCAGTTGTCAAGTCCTTTTGATTTGATCTGTAGAAAAGATTTATACATATTTTTAAAGTTACATGTAATAAGGGCTTTATTAAGGCTTTTGTGCCTATTGCTTAATTGTGAAAGCGGTGTGTAGTAATAGGGCAGCTCGATCCACAAAGGGCCATCAAGACTAGAATTTAGCACGGGAAAATTCTATTTTGTAATCCTGGTACCTTTTTAATATTTGTTTAAATATTTTTATTGTTAATACAAGTTTTAATGTATTTTACCCAGTATTAAGTGTTAGTTTTGTTATGGCTTTTTTTTGACAGAATACCTGAGGTCACAATGAATGGAGAGGTCCAATCAGAGCAAGCCATGAGCTCTTACGTCCAATCAGAAACAGGTATGTGTATGAAATTTTAAAATATATTTAATACCTCTGAACACTGTTTTAGAAGGTAGAGATGTATGTGTCTTTTGATATGGATTTACACGCATCATGTCCGGTGAGAAACATATCTTTTTGTTTGAAGGTTGTGTTTTTATTTAGTAAATATATTTTATATCTTTATTTTTTTCAATGCACAATCGGTGGTCTTCTTTAGGAGAGCTATCAAAAGTGAAAAGAGACCGGCCGTGATTATTATTATTTCTTTCTGTAGATCTCCTGGAGGAGAGGATAGGAAAACCAGCTCTGTCTTCTGAAAGCAGTTGTGTTCGGGAGGAAGGTTCTGTGAATGCTTCTGAGAGCACTGCATCTTCACTCAACATGCCTCAAACGTCCGACTGCGGTGTCCAGACGTCACTCGCGCACAAAGACTCACATTCTCAATCCAACACGGCTACACTCAAATCTTACCCTGTACCCGGTCTCTCGTCTCTTTCTGAAGACCAGACGCTGAAAACCAACCCTTACGAAGTCAGCCTTACTCAAACTGAAATACAAACCCAGACAGATCCCACAACCCTCTCTTATAATCCGCCTTCTGACTTTTGCATCAAACCTCCGGTAGTCCAGTCCACATCTCCAGCAGGTGTAAAGCGGGACATGGGCACTTCTACAGAAGAGCTCCGTGTTCCTGAACCTCAAACCAACACAAACGTTCAATCCCCAAAACTCCCAACATCCACAACAACGGCTAAATCAAACTCGCAGACTATCCTAGAAACACAGGCCAAACCCAAACCATCCAATGAGCTGACCCGTGACTATATTCCTAAAGTGGGCATGACGACATACACCATTGTGCCGCAGATGTCTGTGGAAAAGATGCGTTTTTTTGAGGTTGAACTAACGATGGAACGACGCATTGATGCGGACCCGGAGATCCCTGGCACAAAGACAGTCTCGCCTCCTCGTGACCAGCTTACCAACGGCACATCTGCGGTTAACGGACACACGAGAAGACCTGCAGAACTTCTCCAAACTGTATCTCCAGCATCACCTCAGGATGACTTACCCGTATCTCCATCTGGAGACGACATCGGCGTCAAAGAGAAGAAAGTTCCACCCACCATAAGACCCAAGCCTGCTTCATTCCGTCTGCCCCAGCACAAACGAATGCCCGGGGATTACGTGAGCTCAGCGGTGGTGCGCAGGGCGAGTGTCGGGAGCAGCAGTAGCGGGAGCAGCCGGTGCAGCAGTCCTGCAGCAAGGCCTCCGTCCGATGTCTTTTCACCTCCACCCCCTCCAGCAACATTGGAAGATGAGGAGGAACGGACGAGACGGAGTGACCTTACTCATGAGGAGACGGAAGCGGATAGATCTAAACCCCAACACCCTGTGAAAGATGTCGAGGCTTCCAGGTTCCCACCAGCTTCATGTCTGAGCCGTCAGAAGAGTCTTCCTGTGAACCCATCTCCTACCTTGAGTCTGGAGAAGCTAAGAAGCTTTACAGCGCCCAAACCGTACTCATCGGCCACACCATCACGCTTCGCTCAGGCTGTGCTGTCTGCTGTCAAACGCTCTCAGTCTCTTACCCAACGTCCCCTAGCGCACACCAACTCCATTAATGAGAGACACGAGCCGTCTGCAAACACAGTGAGTCAAGTCTGTCTGTCTGTTTATCCGTCTGTGTGTTTACACGGCATCTTTGGGTCTGTGATATCTACGTAAGACTGTATAATCTGTGTATCTTCTAGATCTATCTGTCTCTGTATATATATATATATATATATATATATATATATCAATCAATGTGTTTGACGGTATCCATATGCCTGTCTGTCTGTGTATCTGTCCATATGTTTGTTTGTTAATGTTCTTTATCTGTCTGTGTGTCTATACACTTTCTGTCTATTTGTCAATGTCCAACTGTCCAACTCTTTATATCTTTATGTCTGTGTCACTGTTTTCATCTCAATATGTCTGTTTATATTTGTGTATGTATACATTACTGTCTGTTTATATCTCTTTCCCTCTATGTCTGTCTGACTGTCTGTCTGTGTGCCTATACCTGTCTATCTGTTTGTTTATGTCTGAGTGTCTGTCTCTGTCTATTTTCTATATCGTAACATCTGTCAGTCTATCTGTCTGTGTATGTATATCTTACAGTCTGTCTGTATCTATCTACCTGTATATCTGTTTATCTCTCTATCTGTCTGTCATATACGTTTGTCTCTCTGTCTGTTGCTCAATCTTTGTCTGTCAGTTTGCTTATGTCTATCTGACTGTCTGTCTGTCTCTACCTCTGTGTATATCTGTGTGTCAAAGTTCTATATCTCTCTGTTTACCTGTCTGTCTGTCTCTAGATCTTTCTAACTCTGCCTGGGTCTGTCTATACATTAACATATGTATATGTCTGTCTATCTAGCTGTATATCTTTCTGTCTATATATTGATTTATTGATCAGTCTATCTATCTTGAAATGTTGTGTGTGGGTGGAGTCTTAACCTGTAAGGTCCTGATTCAGTGTTTAACTCTCATTGTCGTGCAGTTGTTTTGTCAGTAAATAATCTTTTGTAAAATACACCCAGTTTAAACCGGCCCTGTAAAGTAATATTGGGAGTTGGGTGACACTCATTGTAATGGTTGTGTGAACTGCACGTATTGCACACAATCATCATTAATCTTGTCCTGAATTGACCTGACTTCTTCTTTTGTCGTTGTAGTAAGTTTGTTCACCGTCAGACTACACAATGTTTGCATCAAAACTCGCTTGTTGATAAACTTTATGTTAAATTGTCAGGATTATGCGTGTGTGTGTGTGTGTGTGTGTGTGTGTGTTTGTGTGTGTATGTGACTGTGTTTGAGTTTCAGTTTCTTGGCTCTTTAGTGTGTGTGTGTGTGTGTGTGTGTGTCTGTGTTTGAGTTTCTTGGCTCTCGTGTGTGTGTGTGTGTGTGTGTGTGTGTGTGTGTGTGTGTGTGTGTGTGTGTGTGTGTGTGTGTGTGTGTGTGTGTGTGTGAGACTGTGTTTGAGTTTCTTGGCTCTCTCGTGTGTGTGTGTGTGTGTGTGTGTGTGTGTGAGACTGTGTTTGAGGTTCTTGGTTCTCTCCTGTGTGTGTGTGTGTGTGTGTGTGTGTGTGTGTGTGTGTGTGTGTGTGTGTGTGTGTGTGTGTGTGTGTGTGTGTGTGTGTGTGTGTGTGTGTGTGTGTGTGTGTTTGTGTGTGTATGTGACTGTGTTTGAGTTTCAGTTTCTTGGCTCTCTAGTGTGTGTGTGTGTGTGTGTGTCTGTGTTTGAGTTTCTTGGCTCTCGTGTGTGTGTGTGTGTGTGTGTGTGTGTGTGTGTGTGTGTGTGTGTGTGTGTGTGTGTGTGTGTGTGTGTGTGAGACTGTGTTTGAGTTTCTTGGCTCTCTCGTGTGTGTGTGTGTGTGTGTGTGTGTGTGTGTGTGTGTGTGTGTGTGTGTGTGTACGTACGTGCGTGCGTTTGCCTGTGTGTGATTTCATTTGTGTGAGTGTACGTTTGTGCGTGCTGTTGCATGAGTGTGTGCGTGCATATAAATATTTTGTTTTTCAATGCATGTAAGTCTCGCTGGGGTACGGTTCTTAACAGTCTATTCTGTTTCTTTATCATACATAAATCACATGAAGATGACACAGACGTGTCTGTTTAGTTTTTTGTGTTGGACCCTGGTGTGCGCCGTCCCCACTCCTCCATGACTGAATGTGTATTGTGTGTTTTGATTCCCCCGTGGATCACAGGTGACAGACAATAGAGAAGAAGACACAGAGACATACAGAGCGGCCCCATCGCAAACAGCGGGCGATGGAGACCCGGCTCTAGACGAAGACATGGGAACATGTAAGATTGGAAAAACTCATGCATCAACTGTGAGTCACTGTAAACACTGACACTCATTCATTTAATCTAACATCATGTCCGTGTTTATTACATTTATAACAGTTCTGATTCGTTTTTGTTCACAGGGGTCTGATGGACTATCATCACCATCTCCCACGCTGAAGGGAATATTAGAAACATCCATAGAGGAATGAAGAGTTTTCAATGTTTTCATATAGATGCAAACTGTATGATTTTTAAAGATACCCAGCCCCTTTAATCCAGACCTGTCCAAAACTGCATCCAGGTCTTTCGCTCTCTCATTTATTTTTGAGGAAACTAATGTTTCTCAGACCGCAATGATGCTTTCTGTGCCTTACATTTGTAATCTGACATTTAAATTTGGCCGTTTTTACTTAATCTTGTTTCAAAATTGTGTATTGTTTGTTCCTTGGAGCATTCTATGAAATTAAAAATATCCCCTTTAATATATCAAACAACAACATTCGTGTGAATAAATAACAATTTACATTTTTGAGGTTAAACCTCCTTAAATTGGAATATGATCCTGACCGAGAGGATTTCTTCTTAATCCTACAGATGGACTATCAGAGATTCAATTCTTTTCTTATTTTCCTCTCTATTACACTGTTTTATAAAATGACAGAAATACTATTTTTGTTATTCTTGTTTTGAAATCCACCCGCTGAAATATTTGGGTTGCTTTGTGAATTACGAATACGATTAGAAATGTTGTAAATGTGCAGATTGACGGAATATGTTTTATTCTATTATAAGGCCTTTATTTTGTTTAAATTATTAGGTGCAGATTTGATATATAATTACGAGTCAATGGTACAGAAACATTGAAATGTACCCAAGGCCTTCACTTTTTCACCTTTCAAACTTTAGCACAAAATGTATTATTATTAATGATGGGCTATAGTTTATATGTTTAAATAATGTGGTATGTCATCCATCAGGTTGGTTTTGTGGCCACAGAAATAAGAAAATAAAAAACTGGTGCCAAGACAGAAGACACTGGGCTTAATGTGAGGAGAAACTGCTGTAATATCTGAATTCAACTCCTCTCTTCTGTATTAAAGGAAAACTTTTAACACTTTTCTGCATTCTTCAGTTATTTTTACATGAAATTCCACATCTGAAAATTTCAATTTTTATGTTTCTTTTGTAAAGATGTACAGAAGATTTTATCCTCTACAGGTGATTGCCATCTTTACTCATATAGTTTATATCTAATATTATATCTTATATCATATAGTTAATATCTTATAATATATCTTATATCATATAGTTAATATCTTATAATATATCTTATATCATATAGTTAATATCTTATAATATATCTTATATCATATAGTTAATATCTTATAATATATCTTATATCATATAGTTAATTTCTTATAATATATCTTATATCATATAGTTAATATCTTATAATATATCTTATATCATATAGTTAATATCTTATAATATATCTTATATCATATAGTTAATATCTTATAATATATCTTATATCATATAGTTAATATCTTATAATATATCTTATATCGTATAGTTAATATCTTATAATATATCTTATATCATATAGTTAATATCTTATAATAATATATCTTATATCGTATAGTTAATATCTTATAATATATCTTATATTATATAGTTAATATCTTATAATATATCTTACATCATATAGTTAATATCTTATAATATTTCTTATATCATATAGTTAATATCTTATAATATATCTTACATCATATAGTTAATATCTTATAATATATCTTATATCATATAGTTAATATCTTATAATAATATATCTTATATCGTATAGTTAATATCTTATAATATATCTTATATCATATAGTTAATATCTTATAATATATCTTATATCATATAGTTAATATCTTATAATATATCTTATATCATATAGTTAATATCTTATAATATATCTTATATCATATAGTTAATATCTTATAATATATCTTATATCATATAGTTAATTTCTTATAATATATCTTATATCATATAGTTAATTTCTTATAATATATCTTATATCATATAGTTAATATCTTATAATATATCTTATATCATATAGTTAATATCTTATAATATATCTTATATCATATAGTTAATATCTTATAATATATCTTATATCATATAGTTAATATCTTATAATATATCTTATATCATATAGTTAATATCTTATAATATATCTTATATCATATAGTTAATATCTTATAATATATCTTATATCATATAGTTAATATCTTATAATATATCTTATATCATATAGTTAATATCTTATAATATATCTTATATCATTTAATTTATATTTTATAATATATCTTATATCATATAGTTAATATCTTATAATATATCTTATATCATATAGTTAATATCTTATAATATATCTTATAATATATCTTATATCATATAGTTAATATCTTATAATATATCTTATATCATATAGTTAATATCTTATAATATATCTTATATCATATAGTTTATATTTTATAATAATATAAATATATGCAAATTAATGGGTTGATTAGTTTTACATGCTTCATGCACCTTACATTTATAGTTTTTAATATAAAAACATGTGCAATTTGAACTTTAAGACATGAATGAAATAATATACACCCAAATCATTTTTTGTACCCTTCCAAATTTTTATAAAAACAAAAAGTTTTTTAAAACCTTTAAAACTTTACTCCAAATATATAATGTGACAAACAATGATAAAATGTCTCGTGTTTAAACTTTCTTTAGTTTTAATCCCATTATATTATAATGAATATATATATATATTATTATATTTTCTCACATTATTTTGGTAAGTTGCGGTTTTCTGGTGCGCGTCCTCGTTTGCGGACGCGCGCGCGCCTCCGTGCGGTACCGTGACGTCGCGTCCTGAAGCCGCCGCAGAGACGCGCGTCAGAGGCGTCAACGCGCGCACCGGGACGCGATGGTGGAGAGAGGGGGCGCGTCGAGCAGGTACGCACGCACGCACACACACACGTACACACACACACACACACACACACACACACACACACACACACACACACACACACACACACACACACACACACACACACACTGTGTACTGTAGCGTCTCGCGCTGGTCTACAGTGGACTGAACCGGACTGTACTTTAGTGTACTCCAACTATACTCCACTGTACTACAGAGTATGTGCAGAGGTCAGCTGCGAGAACAGAGATGTGAGTGTGATCTTATATAACATTTGTGTGCATGATTGACAGTTGTTCTATTTATCATGTCTGCAGAATAGAAATGCATTGAAATGAGTTTGATGTATGGAGAAATTATTGAATATTTGAGTAAGAATGAAGAACATGTGTGATGAATAATATTAATAAAGTGTCAGATGTTTATTCTTGTGTTATTAGACACTTTGGACTTTTGCATCTGCATTTAATGTTTCTTAAAACTCTACTCTGGTCTAACTTTATTTTTACAGAACTTTAAAAAAAGCGTCTGCTAAACGCCTAAATGTAAATGCAACTTCTGCTGTTCTTTACACAGCATTATACAAGGTGCATTACAGATACAAAAAACTGAAATTTTATACTAAATTTGTAGTATGCAAAATATTAACAGCACTTTTTATGTTTGGGTGTCATGAATTACTTTTTTCTGAAGCAAGTGATAAACATTGCATTGAAAGATGAACACAGATCATCATGCATATCATATTCTTCTTTATTCTTCTTCTTTTGTAACAATAAACAATTGTCAAACTTATGATGTCACTTGATTGGAGATTGTAGAGTAAAGAAAGAATTTCTTTCATCGTATAGTCACTGGGTTGATATGAATAATGACAGATTTTATTATAATGCACTCTTATATTTATAATATAGCGCCCTTGCATGTGTGTCTTTTCTCGGGGTTTCGTGGTTCTGCCGGCCGGTCAGACGTCTGCCGTGTGTGTTATTAATTTCACATTAGATGTTTGTGAATGTGATGATTGTAGTGATGGAGCGACGGCTACGGACTATAATTATCTGCTCCTCTGTGTCCTCCAGTCTTTTGTGTCATGAGCTCGGATGAAAAGACCATGTGATAGTCACTCCTCGACCGGTTCCTTGCGAATTATTTACACTGGAAACTGGTTTTACAGATATGCACAGAATACTCTTCTGTCAAGTGAGCATGTCGTACACTTTGGATCTGTTCTGATGTGCATTTTTACCGTCGAATATTCAGCATTTGCTTCCATTCTACAAACACTAGGAGAAAGTTACATTACATTACATTACATTACATTACATTACATTACATAAAGTTGTGTCGTGGGCCGTGATAAAACCAAATGCTGTCATCATTTACTCACCTTGTCGTCTTGAACCTGTATGAACGTCTTTAATCGGAAGAACACAAAAGAAGATATTTCGAAGCATGTTATGGCTCATATGTGTCTGCATTGGTTTTGTGTGTGTACAATAGAATTGAATGAGTGCCAGTTAACAACATTCTTCAAAATACCTTTGAAATGTCAAGAGAGAGGGTAAATAATAAAAGAAATTTATTTTGGGAAGGACGATCCCTTATGTGAAATGGTTGGTTACAGTAAAAGGAAACTTGTTTAAAATGGGAATATGATCAATTTATGATTTAAAAAAGTTAATTTGTGTCTCATTTTTGAATGACGTGCACATATGAGCATTCGTATATGTGCATAAGGATGTCTTTCATAGCTGGAGATGGTTTTCTGTTGAAGATGAACAACATTTCTATAGAGTCAAAGACAGACATGCATGTGTTGCGATAGATGTGTGTGTCGTGATTTGAGCGGGACAAAACAGCAACATTCCACAAACCTGTTTTGTTTCAGGTCATTTTCTGAAATTAAATGACTTTACACATTTCAACAACAGCAAGCACACAGCAGCACGAATACTGAAACCTGTTAGATGTGCAGAATTTAGATTTAGTAGAAAGGAAGTGCTTTTGATTTTTGGGGTGAACTCATGGTTAATGGAAGAGTTGGACAAAAGTGGGCAAAAGCGTAGTATTTTTGCTTTTACTACATATTCTTTTTTATTACTTTTTACATTTAATATTTAAGATAATAAAAATCTCACTTTACGCAAAGATAATACCTTAAACGTGATCAATTGCCTTTAATGTAATAAAGTATTTAATGTAAAGAACATCCCCATGTATTTGTGAAGTATAGTAAAAAGTATGTTATTCACTTTTTTCCGAGTTACGGACTTGAGAGTAAAAATACTTTTGTCCACCTCGGTTCATTTTTGTAAAGAAGCTTCTACTGCCGCATTATTTATGACTGAAGACGTATCACACATAACGTATGAATATAAATCATATAACTGTAATGTGTATAGCCCGTGACACGTACCGACAGACTAACGGGACTGTTGAACCTCGACCAGCTGCTGCTGCAGCTCTTCTGGTCTTCACCTTGTGGCATTTCAAGGTCAAATATCTAAACAGGGGTTAAACCGTGCAGCGTGTCTCTAATGTACACATATGATGGTACGTGACGGCCTCAGAATAACTGTTCCCTGGTCTCCTTCATGGCCCAGATGCACAGATTCCTGGGTGTAAGCAGAGATGAGGTGTGCACGCTCCCCCGAGAATCCTGTTAATCTGATAATTACTTCAGACTGAAACAGTGATGCTGACTCCAGCCCATCCAGCAGACAATAATGTCATCCCAAAGGAACATTTCATTGCTCGGAGGTTGCTCTTTTTGAGACCTATAGAAGTTCGGTAAAGTATCGACTTTGTCTCAAATGTTTCCGTGACGGCCTTTAAGAGAGAAACAAAAGCAGCGACGGGTCGCCATGAAACGAAAGCGGATAGCATATCTTTGATTTCACATGGAAAGTAAAATGTTGTGCACAGCACGCATACTCCAAACAGCAGAAATAGTCTAAGCAGTATGTCAGTCTGCTATTCTGAATCTTTCCTGAAACTCTAGTCCGCATGAAGAACATTTGAGAAGCGGTGGACTCCTGCTAAATTCTCCACTTGCTCTCCGTTTCCTTTAATTGCTGTGAAGGAGAAACAATCGAGATATTTGAGATCTCCTGTGTGATTTTGCTTTCCTATAAGGCTTGAACTCTGGAACTGACAGACTACTGGTGTTCCCTTTCAGTATATCAAGGTTAAATTCAAAGTCCGCCTGAATGTTAATATGTAACCGGACGTATAGAAAGATGTGGAAATGTTTGTGCATCACACCCACGGCAATGCACAGCCGGCAGAATGGATCCGGCTCATGGAGACAGAGGTGGATGTCTGAAGTGTGTCATTTGTCCTCGTGGTTGAGATGCATGACATAACTGTGAGTGATGGCTCATGACACAGTTTACCAGCACCACAAGCCTTTGTTTGCTTGCTTTTACTGTGTACCATACTGTATAGTGTATACCATATATATGTATATATATATATATATATATATATATATATATATATATATATATATATATATATATTTATTTACTATATATTAACTTCCATTTCTGTTGTATGTGAACATTGGAAGCTTATGTCACCATAACAAATTCCTTGTATGCGTAAGCATATTTGGCAATAAAGCTCTTTCTGCATTAATCATTACAGAAAATCTGGCTAAGGAACATTGTATTATACCCTCGGGATGCTGGTTTCCTTGCAATCTCCTTCAGTGAACTTTAAAATGTATTATTGGATGAGGAGAAACAAGACAGATGATCCTAAGCATTTCTTTTAAAGTTACATTAAAATGGACATTCTTTGCAATGCCACTTTCTGGCCAAGTTTGCATGTTTGCATAAACACAACCAAAGTTTGCTTATTAAAAGTTTAAGAAGTGGAACAAATTAATGTGGCAATGCAGTAAGCACTGCTTGACCACCTACATTTACATTTACATTTACATTTACATTTAGTCATTTAGCAGACGCTTTTATCCAAAGCGACTTACAATAGTCGAGGAGACAATGAAGCGGTAAATAGCCGATACAACAATAGGTGAACAAGTGCTCGACAATGTTACCGAGTAAAACAGAGAGAGAAGTTACAAAAGTATTTTATGAATTTTTTTAAATAGAGTGAGTAGGTTAGAAAAGAAGGTACTCCTAGTGAGTTAGGTGTAGCCGGAAAAAAGATGAGTTTTTAGGTGTTAAAAACTTGTCTTAAAACATCCTGCGAGTGTACAAGAACACACTCGACGTCCGAAGAAGAAGACCACGTCATTCATATATTTGTTGAGCTTTTGACATCTTATTGGCGTTTTTGGAGTTCCTATAGCAAGAAGATGTTTTCACGATGATTCTGAAGTTACAACTTGAAAAAGAAAGATGTTTTTATTTGATTCGTTAGAATATGAGAATTTATTACTAGTTGTGTATGTCATAGTAAGAATTACTTATATTTTACAGCACATATAACGCATTTTTGAACATTGACACAGGAGACACATAGTCATACAAATGAAATATATAAGATTCAGAATTTTATTTTTGCTTTTTATTTAGTTTGATGTCCAGTGAAAAAAACAATGTTCATTAATCTTTGTAAATAATGCTTAATTTTGGGCCACATTGAAGATCTAGATGAAGATCTAGAAAACATTTGCCGTGCAGTCGTCGTCTAGACGTCTATAGGACACTAGACTGCAGACGTCTCCGAGATGTCTTGAAGATGAGCAAACGGTGTCTTGCAGATGAAAATGCAGACAAATGGATGTCTGCCATACGTATGGGTGCTATCCGTGCATGTTTCATTGTAGTTTTGGATTGTGTTGGCACTGTCGTGGTTGCCCCATGCGAGAACTGAAATAGCTCTGGCTCTCATGTCCTGTTAATGTAATTAGAAAGTGTTTGCATTGACTGATAACAGAAGAATGTGTTTCAGAACGAAGCCTATTTCGGTCTGGCCTCTGGTGTCCTCGTGTTCGACCCAGTAAAACTTTTGCTCATCTGCAAAGACACGGCTCTGTTGTCGTATGAGTCCTGCACCAATTATATTTTGGATTTTGTGTGTGTTTTTGCCCTCTTATAGGAATTTTTACATTGCATAGAGGAAAGAAATTGCAATTATTGCATCTGTGCCTTTTCTCTTCTTAGTGTCTTAAACATTGGCTATGTTTGGAATTCATACATTCTTCACAGTTAACTCTGTATACCGTCTAGTGTTTTTAAATAATAGTAAATATGTCTGCAATTATGTAATATATCTTTCAGAAATCTTTAAAAAATCCTCATATGTCTCACAAAAAATACTTGTTCAAGACAAATGTATTGCATTGTGGGCTTGTGTGTCTGCTTTACTGTTTAGTGGTTTTTGTGTGCCGATGTTAGGTAACTCACTCTTCAGAGCAATTTTACCTCGCTCGTGTGGGTGGACAGAAATTTGTCCAGGGAGATGTGGGAAAATGCACTAACGTCTAAACTATACTATAACGGTTCTTTACCGGAGAGGGAAGCGCTTTAAACATGACCGCAATGTTTTTTTTTTCCCAACATTTCTTTAGCCTCGTGTGATTGATAACCTGTCGATTGAAAGGACTTGTGAAGATATTTTGAGAAATGTCATGTGTGTTCAATGGTAGTTAATAAAGTTCCAAGTTGTTTGGCTTTTTAACATTCTTCCGAATATCTTCTCGTGTGTTCTGCGGAAGAAAGAGAGTCATGAAGTATTGTAGTGTAGTTCTGTCAAGTTTTTGGCTGGACCGGTGTTTTATTTTCTTTGGTCTGCCGCTTTTCTGCATTCCTCATTCTCTCAAAAAGACCTTATAAACATCCTCAGCTGATATTTAAACATGGATATTTGCTTATCAATATCGATATGAGTCCTGTCCATCTTTGTTGGTCAACGCACCACGTCTGAGGATGTAAACCTCGGCGTACAGCTCAAGAGCAGCTGCGGTTATCAGGAGCGAGGTGATGAAAGGGGAGGGCTGAAGTGCAGAGCGAAGTCGGTGACAAAGAAACAGTAGGTTTTACTGTCTGGCCGACCTCCAGGTCTCATTACCCAACCGAAGTTGCATACCAATAACGGAAAAACCTTTTGTCTGTCAGTGCCGGTCTGCTTTTCACGAAACTGAGAGAGATTTCCTGAGGCAGGATTAGACGGAGCTGGCTGGAGATCTGCGGGTTCTGATCCCTGCGGCGCGCGAGAGCCAGCCGCACTCGTTCAGGAGTCATAGAGTTAAAAATAACTTTATTGCGGATCATGTTTTGGAAGGAGGGATCTGCTTCCCATGCTAGGACAGCCTGCCATGCAGGGGCAGCACAGACTCTGTGTGTGTGTTTTCGTGTGCGTGTGTGTGTTTTTGTGACAACAGCAGCACGCCGAGAGAAGAAGACCGATCAGTACACATGCTCACACTCTTTGGGCCCGTCCTGATGCCGTCTGTTCTGTCTTGTGCTCCAGATGAGCTGGTAGCTGTAACCTTGCTCCATGAATGCTATGAATGATTCTCTGGGCGAGACGCACACCTCTGGCAGCCACGGGGACAGAGCGGCCATATTTCGGGGCGCGAGAGGCAGCGAGAACGTCGGGCCGACCTTGATCCCACTGCGCTCCCCCTTGCAGCCACCCAATGCTCATCACAACAAGACGTCTCCTGCGGCCTCCATGCTCTTTACGGGAAATAGGTAAGACCTCTTTTCTCTTCCTGACCCGTTCGACTCAACTTTCTGCTTCGTGTTTGTGTGCGCTCTGTATAATAAGCAACCGGGGACACTATCTATCTGTGTCGATATCGCACCTCGTTTCTCACGAGTTAATGGTTAACGCATCCGTCGGTGCGCACATGCGACAGGTCGTATCTCTACCTTCTGAATAGTGCTGCCTTTGTGCTCGGCGAGGTCGGCTTGAGAAAGGACCGTAGACTTTGTACCTGTAAACAGAAGAGGCCGAGCTCAGCCACAGGACACAAACTGGAATCAGATCAAGCACCTGTTACTGTCCACCCGGTCAGCCTGCTGGACGAATCACGGACACCGCTGAAACGTTACGTCTCTTATGTGTTTGTGATACGGAAGCTTTGGAGGTTTGCGCTTCCGCCACACACAGGACTGCAGAGAACGTAAAGAGTAAACAGATTTCTGTCGTGGCCACTGTTTGTCCGTGTTTGTGTGTACACACATAACCCACAGTTTTAAACACACCCTCCTGCGTACACTTGTGTCCCATTCCTGCCCAATGTTTCCTGTCAGCTCCAAACCTGTCCGACCTGATCTAACAGGAATTCATAACTATTTTGCATATTCCTAGGAATCTTTACATTGCATCGGGTATAAAAACGTAATACCTCAAAAGAAAAGAACGCCTGAAGAACGCCCCTCTAATCCTACCCGACGATGGTGGCACAGAAGCAAACTATAATTAAATGAGTGTATGAGATGGCAGAAATTCATATGATTTATCCAAAATTTGCCACATTGGAAAATAGTTATGCAGGTGGATAAGCCCACCAGTTCTTTTTTAACTATAAGAACTTTCTTGACATCAACAAGAGCTCTTCATTTTTGATGTTCTTGCCTTTCGACTGTTCATCTTATAGAGGGTTTCATCGGACGTATGCGACAGGCCCGAAGTTAACTTCTTAAACTGTTTATTGGTCTTAATTGGATAATATTATTTTATTCTGCTTTGTTAATATTGATATTAGTAATTTTACTCTATTAGACTGGGGCCATCAAAAGATTCATTGGGATTAATAAAAGTTTGTGTTTACACAATTAATGTGTGTGTAGTGTGTGTGTATTAATTTTGAATTCCTTAACACAAAGATGCATACATGTATGAATAGTAAGGAAATATTTAAATTAATTTTATATTATTTTATATAATACAAAATTTGAATATTTGTTATTTCTCTTAAATATATATGTCTATGTATGTATGTATACGTGTTTAAAAAACAAAACAAACAATACACAGATATATATATTACATAAACACAAACTTTTATTCTGGATGGAATTAATCTTGATTTATCTTTTGACAGCCCTGCATATCATTTGTTAGATGGCTTGTGTAACTTTGTCGAATTTAAGTCAGGCCAAATTTTCTAGCTTCTGGTAACCAAGATAAAACTGGCTAGAGAAACTTTTATATTTTTCACTTTTGGGGAAATGCCTCATATTAAAGTGGGACCGTCATGAAAAACCAGGACGCTGTAGATACAGATGATGTTAACACACGAGTGCATTATAAATGCTCTGATTAATGTTTTTTTTAAAGTCTGAACGTCTTGTTGTCTTTATATGAAGGTTTATTGAGGTTGAATATTTTTTTTTACTGAATCTGTCGCATATTATTTTTATGCTCTTGATGCTAATTGGCCGAGACGCTGTGGTTTGTGCACACCATCTTCACTCCATATTTGTGTTTGCAGGGTTCAATGAAAAGGGAAATAAAAGTAGTCTCTCTCTCTCTCTCTCTCTCTCTCTCTCTCTCTCTCTCTCTCTCTCTCTCTCTCTCTCTCTCTCTCTCTCTCTCTCTCTCTCTCTCTCTCTCTCTCTCTCTCTCTTCTGTTCTTGTCCATTTTCATCAGGCTTCTCAAATATCTGTTCCCTCTCTCCACTGGGTGTGCCAGCTGTGATAGAACGAGCACACAAACACATGTCTGCATGGGCACTTGCCTTAGATTTCCTGTTTATTATATACAGATTTCTTTTTTTAGCATCTATCACTAAGCTTACCTTAATGCAAACCTTTTTGTGATTTTACATTCTTAAATAAGTAACATTTAATATGGTTATCGATCGGTTTGGACACACAACACACAAATCCTGCTTTATTTTGTAACACTTATTTAAAGATAATTTTTTTCCTATTGATACAATACATGTAGTGTAAAAAAGTACCTCGATAATCATATTTTTTAGTAAGTTCGTGTCAAATTTGCATCATAAATATTAATTAAGCTAGAAACTTTTTCTTTGTAGAAAATAATACAGTATATTTTATATTATTCATTTGTTTCAATGTCATGCTTAAATATCACCCAGGCATGCTCCAGACATCTCTTTTAGCAGATTATAAATAAGACCATGATCACACATCATCAGACTGTTGCTTCTCTCTTTACACGGCCTCTCCAGGGACCCTTCAGGTACAGCCGATGAAGTCATCGCCACAGTAACTGAACACTCCAATGTTGCCTTGGAGACAGAAGTTCAGTCATCTGCTCCATCATTAGAATGACATCAGCCTCTGTCTGTGACTGCCGTCTTCCACAGCAGTGTGTTTTAGCTTCAAGAACATCCGCTCTGTGTCTCATTGCTCTGCAACCATCATTATGTGTCTCGCATATAAAATCTGTTTTTATAGCAGTAAAGTTTTCCCATAGGAGGTCGGGTAAATTCTGCAGACATTACAGTTGCTGAAAATGACAAAATAATAATCCTAAATATTTGTATACACAATATCGATATCAGGTTATTTATCACTTGGGAAAATTTGTTATTAAATAGATGAATCATTTTTAAATCAATGAATAACACATTTACAAATTAATATTCAAGAATATAGAAAAAAAATATGAACAAATTGAAATCAATAAAAGGAAATGCAAAACTAAAAATGTTAATTGCACAGCCCTGAGACATGCTTATCTCTCTCACTGTCGTGTTTCTTTCCTTAAGGAAATGCAAAGAGGGGGCAGAAACACAAATAGGACCCGTCCCAAATCCCTTTCCAGAGCTGCTACCGTCCGCTGTCTCCTTGGTGTCTGAGTGTCTCTTACCCTGGACCAAAAACAGTGCCACTCAGGTGAGACACCTTCTGTGCTTTTGAGTAACTCATCTGCTGTCTACATCGATCAATTACATTATAGGAAAGAGCTGCATGCATATTACAGTATGTATGAATGCATTCCTTTAGATTGAAGTATTAATGACACGGTTGGGAATTGGTTGACCCGTGTGTTGTTCTTGGACGCCTATGTGCTGCTATTTGTTTTAAAGCTCCATGAGCCAAAGCAAACTTTCAACACCATCTCATTTAATGTTTCATCATAGTTTCAGTCCAGCAGTATCTGCGGTACAAACACAGATCATTACTCGGACCGAGACAGTATGTCTTTGTACATCGAGATACTGTAGCCATTGAAACTGGGACATATTTATTTATGAAATAGTTTTATGAAATTTTGATCAATTTGATGATACAACATAGAGAGCAGTTGAAGTCAGACTGAATGTGAGAGTTGTCGAAACAGAGAGAACGGGTTTTACTAGAATGGCACGAAGAAGAGAATTGCTGTGTCAGCGTTCTGATTCTGTCCTTAATGTAGTTCCCAGTCCGGCACTAGAACAAGAACCAGAAAAAAGCATGACACATTAAGTGTGTGTGAACAGTACATAAATATTCCAAACTTGGCCTGACCAGATAGATAGAACGCTGAAAGCCTGAAAGCACTTGAAAATAAATTACAGTCAGGAATGTTTGATGGATGTCCGTGGGGTATAAGGCCATGTTTATGTCCTCTAGGTGATCATAAAGGGATAGTGTACGTAAAAATACAACATCTGTGTTCATTTATTCGCCCTCGTATTGATGAAAAATAGAGCATTGCTGCACGTTTTTACTAGATTTTCTGTACATCAGCATGTATGGGAGCCTTGAGCTGTCAAAAGAAAATATATTTTTGGCCGACATTTTTTATCCAAAGGTACATGCAGTGCTACTTGTGAAGTTCTTTTTGGGCTGTGCCTGGATGTGACTCTTTATGTTGTGGAACACAAAATAAGATATTTGGGGAAATGTCTTCATACAGTGGAATTCAGTGTTGGATGGTTATCAACGTTCTTCAAAATATCTTCTTTTGAGGTCGGCAGAAGAAAAAGTCATACAAGTGTGAAATGACATGATTTTTCTTCTTTTTAAGTTACATTTATAGAAAAGATAAAGCCTGCTTTATCAGATCAAGCTGAAGGTGATTTGGTGGAAGTTGTACTTGTTTATGCGATAAGACGGTGTTACATTTCTTAAAAAACAATTCCTGACCGTAGATACATATTCATTGATGCATATGCATTTTCCAATATGCAACATAACTGTAAAAGCAAAAAGATTTATATTGGAAAGATATATTAAAACCTGTGTTGGTTGTATAATACATGTTCTGAAAAATGGTTACTTTTAAGTGTTGTGTTAGCTGTTGCTTTCTTCGTGTTCTATTGTGTTAGTTTAACTCTACCCAACAGTACATAACTTTGATTATTATCATGAAGGTGTGTAACTGTCTATAGACTTTGACTATTACAATATGGCGGATGACCAAAAGCACTGGCTGCTTATGTGCCATCTTTGCTTATGTTTCTATGAATACAATAACAGATCTGAGGTGTAGATTTACTGCACAATCTACAGTTATAATATAATATAATTATTTATTATTCAAAACCAGTATTGACACGAAGTTTTGACTGATCTTTGGTCACATGCATTTTTTTTCTACTCCACATTTTCAAAGCAAATTAAAAAATATTGTGTGTTTTGTATTAGTTTACAGTTCTTTGAACGCAGTGTCTACGGTTTCTGGTAGTCAATGTTTACATTCAAAGTCACCAAAACAAGCAACCAAACCAAACTCGCCCCATCACCAAAACTCCACGTTACCAAATGACACGCCCCTTATTGCGGATTGGTTGCATGATTGTTTCACTTTAAAGCATTTTTGAAAAATCATAGACCTTACCTTTAAGATGTGCTTTTATTGTGTAAAGCTTTAAATGTATTTTATCTGCACAAGACGATATTTACGTGTACATGTAAATATTGGTGTATTGTATGTCATGCAAGTTGAGAAGTGTTGTGATCATGTTATGCTGATGTGGTTTTATGAGTCGGTTATCAGTCTTTCATGAGAAATTTTCCTTCAGATCCTATGTAGGCGACACCATCTGCTTGCATTGCTGGTTTGGGAAAACGTTGATCCTTGTGGATCTTATTAAATGACAAATAGATGCCATATAGGACTATCCAGAGCAGCTTTTACCTGCAAGATCGGCAAATTACAGCATATTAAAATTGAGTCGTCGTGATGTGGCTTTTCAGTTTGCCATTATGGGGGCCTTCATTACATTTGTGGAGGGCAGTAATGATCCCTTGCTCTCATATTATATCTGAGGATAGCAATTATGGCCTCCATAGACACGGAACGGAGAGAAATCAGGAGGGGATTATAGAAACTTTTTGCTGTGCTACAGTTTTTGCAGTTTGTCAAATCAGATGGTGAACCAGACTTTACTCTTGGAAGTGACGGGCGAGGGCCGGGTGGCGTCGGAGTTTAAACACGTGTGTGATTTTAAGAGATGAAATTACAGAAAGCAGATCGCAGAGGAATATGCGTGACATGAAGTTGTCCGTTGAGTTTTTCTTTAATGCGAGTGGTAATTTTGTGATTCCGAGACGTTGCCGTTAATCAGGTTCTTTTGTTCGCTGTATAAAGAGTCTGATTGTGTTGATCCTCTCTTTTCAGTCCTCTCAGGATACAATCCAGGTTCTGTTACCTGATTCTTTGTGAAACGCGCCCGGGCTGCACTTCACTGCTGGATTTTAATTCTCCGGTGCTTGGCCTGCTATTGTTACAAACCGCTGATGGGATTATGGGGGATTTGCTGTTGTTTTTGGATGATTTCAGCAGGGAATATTTAAGCTTCAACTGTGAAAGTGAAACGGTGTCTGCGTGACCCCTGGTGCTCTTGGTAGACGTTCTTTCTGTACTTCACTGTTAACCCTTCGCTTAACCCTGACTTTACTATAAAGTTAGAAGTATTGGATAAGCATGGTGTTACCAGTAAGTAGAGTTATGTAACAAGAACTCCATCGGATCCGGTTACACATTTTAAAGAAGTGGATTCGATAAGATGCACGAATTTCCTTTTTTTATCGGTTGCTTATCTATCCCCTGGCACCTGTGACACATTTATCTTTGGATGAATGCACACCTTATTATATTCAGCACTGTGATCAAACTGCAGCAAACGTTAAAAAGTTTAGGAAAAAAGATGATAGCATTGCCACATGCAATATATGTGGTAAAGACATTTTGTAAGGGGGGAATTGCCTCTAATATGATGAAACTTTTCCCTAAATTATGCATTCATCTGGAGAAATGCACTGTGTGTAACTCTTCAACTCCTAGTTCCAGCCGCATGTCTTCGTCCAACCCACCGGATACTGTTCTGGGTGAAGTCATGGTCTAGTGGTTAGAGAGTTTAACCCCCCTAGGGTTGTGGGTTCAAGTCTCGGGCTGGCAATATCATGACTTAGGTTCCCTTGGCCAAGGCACCGAACCCACAACTGCATAAATGGTGCCCACTGCTGTGTGTGTGTGTGTGTGTGTGTGTGTGTGTGTGTGTGTGTGTGTGTATCATGAATGTATGTGTCACTGCTGTCTGTGTTCACTACTGTGTGTGTGTGTGTGTGTGTGTGTGTGTGCGTGCGTGCGTGCACGTTTGTGTGTGCGTGCGTGCGTGTGTGTGCGTGCGTGCGTGCGTGTGTGTGTGTGTGCGTGTTCACTGCTGGTGTGTGTGTTCACTACTGTTTGTGTTCACTGTTAACTTTATTTTTGTAGCAATTTTGATTATTAATAAGGTCTTCCGGGCAGCAATGTATGTTAGTTAGGGTGCGAAAAGGAAAAAAATGTAAACAAGTGTTATTTATCTCAGTGTTTAACAAATTGTCACAGTTAACACTTACAGCCTATCTACCTTTATAGCCTAAATGGGGCAAGCACATAAACTTTACGTTACTTTCTTTTCTCAAGACAGAAAGAAAAGAAATCTGAACCGAGAATCAGAATCAGACCGGAATGTACAATTCAAACGATACCCAACCCTACCAGGAATGGAACCTAAATAGGAATCCTGCCAAAGACATTTGTTTTTTATTTTTATCTTTATCAAATTAGGATTAAACATCCAAATTATTTTGTCACAATCGTACATATGCTGAATTAGTTTAATACAGTTTTTTCAAGAAGTGTCTCCGCCTCCCTAAATTCCACTTTAGTGTTATTTTATATAAATTTTATTTTATTGTATATATTATGTATATAGGTCCGGATAGTTTTGTGGAAAGGACAGCGGTGTCTGACCTTTGGCTTGACGGACAGGTCGTTCAGCAGTCATCGCTTGGATAATAGGTGAAGGTTTGCACTCACAGCTGTTCGTCTGACTCACACGGTCAGCTTGCAGAAATCATGACATCATTGCTCTACACCCCCCCCCCCCTGTCCTGAGACATGACTTAATAGATGTAGAGAGACCAGCTGAAGTGTTGCGTCATCTCTCCATCTGACCACTCAGCACAAATGCTTCTCTTTTCTGCCTTTTTAAGATCAACAGACATTACAAGTACAAAAATGCATAGAAGTATTTATTTTCACATGTGTTAACGTGTGACATTTTGAATTGAATCTTTAATTCAAGTAAAATACAAAAAAAATTCAAAATAAAAATCAAATCTCTTGAGATTTGTGTTCATTTCCAATACAAAGATATTAAATATTTCCTGCGAATTGCTTTGTTAAAGCATTGTTATTTGTGAAATAAAATGATCTTTGATTAATGAGTATTAAGTGGGTTTTACTCTCAATGAGATCAACCAGAGGGCGGTGTTGCCCCGGTGTCAAATCCACAGGGATATTCATTTTAAGATAGTAGTATTATTTTCAAACATTTATACCCGTTCTTTTTCAAATTTGTGTTGAACTGGGTCTGTTCTCTAATGCTTTTCTTCTACCAGCCGAGCCTGAAACGCCCAGAGGTCCCGACCACTTACGTGGCTTTCTTCTACACGGCCTTTAAAAGCTATTTTAGTCGTGAGAAAGCACTTCTCCCAGCTCTTGTGTTTGCAGTGTCATGGTACATTTACATGACAAAGATCCAGAGAGTGAGAAGTGCTGTCTCAGAGCTCAGATTCCAGCCCTGATCCGCTTTCACACTTCACTACATCCATGAACACTTAAACTGTTTTATTCCTCGCTAGAATTCATCTGCTTGACTGCCAGAGACCAGCACAGGTTCATTCTTTCTTTGTTAACTGCTGTTCTGCATGACACGTTTTTAAAGGAACAGAACAACTAAAGAGTAAAAAAAATGTACACATGTTGTATTTTTGTAAAAACAATCATTCATCAAAGAAAATTCTAAATAATTGAAGAAGGATTCTCGACAGTCTATTGGAATCAAACTCTCCCAAAAACGACCGCATAAAATAAACAAAGAAAAAAATGACAAACGTAAATAACATAATTGCTACAAATTTTACAGAACGTTACTAAAACAAGGAATTTAAAAATATAAGCCAATAAAGATAAAAATAAAACAAAGCAAAATAAAACTAATATAAAATAATTAATACAATTATAATAAAATTAAAAATAAACTTAGTTCATGGAGAATAAATGTGTAATCTACATTTTATAATGTTTTACTTTTTATTTTACAATTTTGAGGCCCAAGCTCTGAGTTTTAACACATTTTTTAATAATCATTTAATTCTTTAGAGTTAATATTGCAACAGGTTTTTCATGTAATATTTCATTAGAAGTCATAAGGACTCCTTAAATATCATTGTTCATTTTACATTGATAAATCTAACCGTTTTCCGAATGCTACTACTTAAATAATCGAACACTGCATTTAAAAAGTTCTTACTGTTGTTTATACATGATCAGATATTTGAGTTTTAATTAATTAAAAAAAATCATTTTAATGGCAAAAATCACAATTTTGCAAGTAAAACAGAAGCTAAACATTCTTCCCTAACAGCATCTCTGTTATAAAGAAATGAGGAATATAATAGTATATAGTAGTGAGTCAATAATGATAAAATGATTATTTTTGGTTCTCGTGGTTATTTTTGCTCTGCTTCATGTTTTTACGGGATCTGTCGATTTAAGAATTCCTTTAGCATTACAGACTGCAAGCGATTTGTCCATCGAAACTCTTATCTCAGCGTCTGGACTCTCAAGTCTCTTATCGCTGTTATCGTTAAGAAGCCACTCCAGTTAGTATCGTCTTTTAATGATTATGCGGTCTGAACCGCGGCCGAGCAAATTACAGCTTCATTCAGCATAACCCAACACTGCCTATTTAAGCTCAAGGTCTGGGGGTTCCTTGTTTCCCCCGACACTGACTTGGTACATGCTGTTATATTTCAAGGCGACGGACAAGGTATTATTAGCTGTAAATTGCTATCGCTCCCTCTCTGCACCACCGCTTGGCCTTGCTTTATTCGCTGAGTTGGCTAAATTCATGCTCCCAGGACAGAATATCCACCCCTTCTTTTAAAGTCAACATGCAAATGGTGTGCGTTGTGTCTTCACGGTTTGTATTGCTTTAGTAATCTGTGCTTCCCTTTTCTCGGGTCGCACATGCACAAGAGTAACTGAGATGTTCGGTTTGAGCATGACAGAACCCATGCACACACTTGGTCTTCTTTATGAACCACAAGCAGAAATATATACATTTGTTTTGTTTTTGAATAAACATTCCCACACAGATATACATATGCATTATTTTTTTTCTGTGCTTTTGCATATTAAATTATACACAAAGTGTACCCTTCATATAGTATGGTAAGTGCCGGTTTGCGGACTATACTTAACAACAAAAACAAGTGCACTTCGTGTAGACTTAGGTCATTTTTAAGTATACTTTATATAGTAAATATACTAACCTCAGTGTGCTTGTAGTATACTTATAAGTGTACTATTTATGTTCTGCTTTGCATTAAAAAAGTCCTCTCTTTAGTTTGAAAAGTATTCTTTAAGTATACTTAAATGGTACCAGTAAACTTTGAGTTTTACACATCTTGTTTGTATTGTTACTATACAAGGAAAC
>CM065659.1:1036006-1041006 GCA_033220385.1 Triplophysa yarkandensis
ATTTTGTAAGATTATATTCTGCATCGTCAATGTAAACAAGGACTGTATACGATACCTGGATTTTTGCTAACCCAGCGAACAACATGAAAGATGAATAATAGCAATAATAATAAAAAAAATCACTATATAAGGACTGCAAGGATATTTTACTTTATTTCAAGTCAATTTGATTATTTTAAGAATAGTTTCCACAAAATAAAATGTTCATAGTTTTTGTCACTGTACAATTTAACATTAGTTTATCTCTTTACAATTATTCTCTTATGTTAAATACTGCAATGATAAAGAACACTTTTGATAAAGTTTATTCGAACACTTGACTATAGGCTTAAAAGTATAGATGCATAAATGTCATGCCAGTGATGTCATAGAAGAACCATTTTCGGTTCCACAAAGAACCATTCAGTCCAAGGTTTCCGTAAAGAGTTGTTTATTTTCTTCCTCTTTTAGCCTAAAGAACCTTTTCTAAAACTTTTTGTAAGGCCCTTCTGATGTTAAAGGTTCTTCTATGATGCTTTATTTTGAAACATCTCTAGACTGCTCAAGTGTCTTTCATATCTGTAAAACCAACTTGTTTTCTCATTCTCCCTTGTGCGACTTTGGGTGCGAATAGATTTTTGAAGTTTTATATAATCACAAACATCGGTTTTGGACTTGGATTGCACTGTAGATTTCCTGCCTCTCTGAACACCTGGAAACATCTCTCGCTGGCAGGGAATTCCGATCTCCTGATCAGTGTTGTCATCGTTGTACCCCATGCCAGAAGAGGCACGTTTAACACCGGGATAGACGGAGTAACACCCCGCTGAGATGAATTTAACAATGGTCCGACTGTGGTGCTGTGGGGAGAATACAGCCAATCTGACAGCTTGTGGAAAAACTTGTCAGGGAAAAAGCACGGTGATAAAATAACATTTGTGTGAGAGCCGTGAACAGGTCAAGAACAATATTAGAGGATTGTGGAACCGTCTGCACGATTGTGTTGACTACTGATTCTATTTCAGATGTTGTGAGGAAAGTTTACATTGATAGAGACATTGGAGATACCAGACAGTAGATGTGTGGATATATGTGATGTTGGGTGTTTTTGATGGGTCTGCAGCTGCAGTAAAGAGGTTCAAGGTTTGGTCAGGCTGGTGAATGGATCTTTGCGTTCTGTCCTTGGGCAAATGAGTCTTGTGAATTCAAGTCAGGTGGAAACCATCGTATTAACACGAAGAGCCGGCTAAATGATGTTGGTCACGTTATTGGATGCTTTAAATGTGTTTGT
Organism: Triplophysa yarkandensis; assembly: GCA_033220385.1. Classification (NCBI taxonomy): domain Eukaryota; kingdom Metazoa; phylum Chordata; class Actinopteri; order Cypriniformes; family Nemacheilidae; genus Triplophysa; species Triplophysa yarkandensis. The sequence goes on from CM065659.1 coordinate 1,037,277, forward strand.
TGTGCACCTTTGGCACATTTTTGTTGTGTTCAAATTATTATAAATAGGGAACCCTGCCTGTGAAAATCAAATTATGAGATAATGAGCATTACAGTTGGATTCGACCTATTCATTTTAATATAATTTCAATCTTATTCAGTTTATGTTCATGTTAAATATTACTGTATGTGTTTTTACAGAATTATTTTTATATAATTTTTTTTTATAATTTTTATATAATTTTTATATATATTTATTATGTAGAATGTTATGTAGAAAACAGTAAATCATTCACAAAGACTGGACTGGGTTTAACTGGGCTTCATAGACAGGGTCACATATTAAAGTGATAGTTCACCCAATTCCTTTAATACTTGCCAACTCACATTTATCTACGCTGCACACAAGCTTAAACATAAATTATACAATGATGATAAAATATAGATAAAAATGAAAGCATTTGTAGATATGGGTCTTTCTGTGTGTTGTGGAAGAGGAAGTAATATAAAAAATAAATAAATAAAAGATAAACCGTATCAAAATGGCAAATTGCCATACCCGACCATCATCATAAGAAGAAACCGGAATATATTTACAAAGAAAGACTTGTGTTTTATTATATTAGCTGGTTGGTTTGGATCTCATTTTCTTTTCACAGCTATAAAAACACCTGAACACTTTCTTGCAGTTTTATATAAACTTTAGATCTGAAGACAGTAGCGATTGTCAAATATGAAAGGTATTAATATTTTAAAAAATACTTTCTGTTATTTTGATTTGTGTATGTCAATCATCAGATAATACATACCTTTAAATAAACATAGCTTCAATTAAAGGTATGTATTATCTGATGATTGACATACACAAAACTAAATAACAGAAAGTATTTTTTCTTTAGCTGCATTATGGTTTTGATCTTATGGGATAATACATACCTTTAAATAAACATAGCTTCAATTCACTGCAAGTAGCTTTGGATAAAAATGTCTGCTGAATGCCTCAATATATATATATATATATAAGTGAAGGATATTCTAGTGTATGTGTGTGTGGTTGTGTGTTGGTCTCATGCAGGACAGAGTGTTCTGGAAGAGGAATGTCAGATAGTTTCAAAGTTTGACAGAGTTCAGCGTTACACTTAATATGGTTCCCATCAAGCACCTTGTCAAATGATGTTCAGTGTTTGAGACCAAATAGGTTTCTGGCTAAACTGCTGTGTTATTTTTTCACTGGATAGCACTTCCATGTGATATTAATACCTTTCATATTTGACAATCGCTACTGTCAACACTTTTTTATCTGATACATAAATAAATCTGTTTGATTTCATTTGTTTGTCATTCTAAATCCAATAAATAATGCAACTCAACTTCATTTTTTATGTCATGCCCCTGTTCATTTTCAACCCTGTTTGGGAGTACAAGAAAATGTATGCATAGTGTTTTCATTGTATGGAAAAATGAATATGTGTGATTTTTTTGGGGGATGATAAGAATAAAGCTCAACTACACTGCCCTGGATAGACTTTCAATGACCCAAAAGAAAAGCATTCAGCACTTTCTGCGTATCCAATAAAGCCGTTTTTATTCAACTCTGAGATTTTTTCCTCGACTAAGTCCTATCTTTTATCACTTTCACTAAGAACAGTAAAACGCATGTCCTTCAGACACAGCATCTGTCTGTAACACAGAGACGAATACAGGAGAGAGAAGGTTTGGCTGGCAATAAGCTTTAAGGTGTCTCTGACCTCACTTCAATCTTTACATTTTACATTTACATTTAGTCATTTAGCAGACGCTTTTATCCAAAGCGACTTACAATAGTCGAGGGGACAATGAAGCGGTAAAAGCTTATATATATTCCCATTCTTCTATGTTTTATGTTTTTGTATTATGATGAGATTCAAAAGTGTTTTTTAACATGCCAGTTCCCATATCATGGACAAAGCGGGATTGTAAAAGATAATTTGGGACATATTTGCTGTGAAATATGACTTCTGTGACAGTCCAGGACTTTTTACTGTCCAGACTGTCGAGATGTTCAAGAGATCTTGAAATATTTTTTATCCTCGTGAGATTCGGAACCAGCTTGACTTCTTTGTGCAGGACCCAAATGTAGATATTTTGAGGCATTTGTTTAAGGAAATACCACCGAACCCGATTGACCTCGATTGTATATCCGCTTACAAAAATAAAACAATCCTCAAAATATCTCCTATCTTCTTCTTTTGTATCGCATAGAAGATAAACTCCTCTGGTATGTTCGAAAATGACTTCGGGTGAACTGTCCCTTTAAATATGATTTTATAAATTCTTCTTTTGACTTCATCAAGGTGTACAATCCAAACTAATCCAAAAACATTCAAACATTTGCTAAAAGTTCACAAGGAGGTGGTTGTGTGTCACATGATCTCTTTAAATTTATTTTATATTATCATTTATTTTAATATATGATAATGACACGTTATCCTGGAAAGCATTTTTTTCTGAGCTTGGAATATTTGTAAACATTTATGATTGGTCGTACTGTATCCATACTGTATCTCCGTACGTTCCCGGAGACCTGGTGTATGATGTTTTTTATTTGTTTAATCTTTATTACTTTAAATGATTGTTTTTCTGACGTGATCATTGACCGATGTGTCAAAGCGCCTGTATGAGTGTGAATAGATGTCTTGTTCCGGCATATAAACACATCTGATGATGTACTGTGCTGCAGCGGACACTCTTTAACTTTACCATCGATTACTCATTTACCCGTAAGCACTGTTTATATTTACTCTGATAAAGGTGCAGCAGGAATCTTGCTTGTTTTATTACCTCGTGACTTTAACAGGTTAGACCTGTCAGAGAGATTTATAGCGTGAGGGCTTTTCCTCCTCGCTGCCTTTTCTGTGTCTTGTAGGTCTCTCTTACTGATTAAACACTAGATCGTTTACCTCATTAAGGGATGATGTCACCGTGGGAGGCTGTGATTGGTGGAAAGGATTGCCAGACCCGGCTCTGCTGGGGAGCAGTGACCTCTTTTCTCACTGAAAGAGGGCCGGGACACACAACACACACGCGCACGCATACACGCACACGCGCACGAACACACACACACACACACACACACACACACACACACACACGAACACACACACACACACACACGAACACACACACACACACACACACACACACACACACACACACACACACACACACACACACACACACACAGTGCTCGAGAACACTTCATGCATTGACTGCTGACACTGGGATTCAAACCAGCAACCTTCCGCTTACAAATCCAACTCTCTAAGCATCAAACCACAACTTAACCACTGTATAACTCTGATTATTTGACCTCTATAATGTTTGTTTTTATTTCTCTCTATTGTTTTGTGACTCCATCAAATCTCATGAGCTGTAAAACAGCAATGTCAGATTAATTACATTTTCCTCTGAGCTCTCTTCAACACAGTTCATCTTTGTCTTCTTATTCTCAGTTTCTTAACACTTTAAAGAAAAACATTTTATGCTCCTTGGTTTTTTTATGAAAGTTGTGTCTTTATTTTGTGTTAATAGACACCTTTTAAACTTCATTCGTTTTTATTAGATTCGTTTTTAATATGAAGCCTAAAGGGCAGAAATAAGAGCTGAATTTATACACTTAATAAGCGTCAATTAGCCTAAATACATTTACATTATATATTTTTATTTATTATATATTTATTGGCAGACGCTTTTATTATGTAATTATGTGATTT
>CM065659.1:1046006-1051793 GCA_033220385.1 Triplophysa yarkandensis
AAGGCATAACAAACGTATTATATTTGTGGAAGTGATTGTAATCTTGTTTTGCGTGTTGTGATGTTTGGGTTTTTTCGCAGGATTTTTTTTCCAGAGCACATGGTGTCTATATCAAGTGAAACCAATGGAATCATGAACCACTCACAACTAATCCAGGTGACAGAACTGCTATTATACTAATATTACTGAAGATAGAGTTTATTTTAAACTAACATTGTGTCATTTATTCACATTTATGTCATTTAAAACTTCTGTGGGACTTCAGTAAAACATATAGGAAGATATTTGGAGAAATCTCTCAATTGTTCTGTATTTACAAAATGTATGTCAGTGGGGTGAATGTTGTTTGGTTATCAACGTTCTTCACAATATCTTGTAGTTCTCTATAGAAGATAGAAAGTCATACAAGATTAAATTGACTTCAAGGTTATATATGAACCATTAGGTGAAATGTGTTTATGAAGTATTTGCCTGGCTATACCGAAAATCAGAGCTCCTAAACTGTATACAGACGCGTCTTGATTGAGATATTTTTATTCATTTATTTCACTATGGATTACAGAGCACATTTATTTGATGAACTTATTAGAGATGACGAATGTGACTTCTGACGTTCCACCCGTAGACCTTCCTCAGTTCCAGCTCCTGTCCTGAGATCCACGGGTACCTCCATGCAAAAGAACATGGCAGGAAGTCTTGGAAGAAGTTCTACTTTGTTTTAAGAAGATCAGGATTGTACTTCTCCAACAAGGGCACATCAAAGGTCAGTTGAAATCTTCAGTTGGTTTTGGTTTTCTGCCTGGTAAAAACTTTCCATCCTCTGATCTCTACACCACAGTCTGCAGGGATAAGCTTTAATCGTTCACATACCACTTGCTCTTACTTCTAAGATCCCTTAAAGGTGAGCTGCAGCACCAGTCTTAATGCGTCTTGAGTTGCCAGATTAAATGGAATATCAAGGTGCCCTCGGTTTAGAAAGGTTCTGTCGTCTCTTATCCGTCATCGCTGACTTGTTTTGAGATGCGTTGGTTAGAATTAACACAGCGCCTTTATGGAGCTTAGCTGAGTAAAACTGGAAGAGCCGGATTTTGTGTAACACTTCCAAGCAATGAACCCTTGAAGTCACACAACAGGTGAGCTGTATACCTGCACAATACTGTGCCAACCTTCAGGCTGTCTTTCACTTTCAGTCTTCCTATAACAGCTGAACTTTTGTTTGAGGGGCTTGTGTTTTTTTTTCCAGATATATTTGTCCTTTTTAAAGCATATTAAACCTTGTAAACCCTTAAATGTGTTAAATGGCTCATGTGACTTGTTTAGTGAAATGTCCATAGAATAATACAACAGAGACTATATCCAGAACTCGACGTGGTTAATTCAAATGAATTTGCATGAAATATAAAGAATTATGAGCAGAAAAAAGCTGAAGCCTGATCATCCGTTGTGCAAAAGCAGATTTTTTTAAAAACATACTTTCACGAAATGTGCAAACACATGAAATAAATGTACAACTGGCCACAAGCTTGTGTTAGAGACTTCTGTTGGTTTTATAATTTAATTGAGTTGCAACTGAATTGTTGCTTATGTCAGATGATTTTTTTGTTTGATTAACGTTTTGCAGTTGAAATCATTACATTTTAAGAAATAAAATAAAAGATGTGTTTGCTTCTGCTTTTTTCATATTATCTAATACAAACATTCCACAATAAAACCCTTTTGCTTATTTTGATCTAATTAAACTTGATAAGAAATAACATTAATAATATCCTGCTGACATTTTAAATCAAGCATGATGTTAAGGCAAAATTCGTCTCCTTGGTATCCAAGAACACATGCTGTATAACTTGATAGTGTACTTGGTTACCAAGGCAGATCGGTAGATTAAGAGTTTGAGCTGCGAACGAGGTTAAAGTCATTAACCCTTACAAACTGTAATGATCAGGGCATGGTCAAATAGTTTCAAGTTTTATGATTTTAACAATAAAAGAAGAAGAAAGTTGTTTGCAATCCGTTTAGGTATCTGTTTTTTGCCATGGACTGAAGATTACTTGAGAAGCAAAATGATTTAAGAGATTGTGTAGTTTGAAAAATAAAATAAAAGTCAATTTATGCTTAATACAAGCAGAAAAATCTGTCAAAATCTGTCTTATTATCTAAAGATAATAAGAAATATATAAACAAATAGTATATATATATATATATATATATATATATATATATATATATATATATATATATATATATATATATATATATATATATATACATATATACATAGTGCAATAAGCAAGTATATGGTATATATATATTGTCAGAAAAACTTAATTCAAGAATAAACTAATTTTGATAAATGTAAAGATTTATCAAAAAAGCAGTGACTTGAGAATATTTTTTTTAATATTTGTGTTGGAAAACAAAACAAAACTCTTGCTTTAGAAATGGATTTTCGTAATGTGGTGTGATGAGACTTTAGTATGTGTGTAGGTCAGTGGTATAGTTTCTCTCTCTCTTTGTGTGTTTGTCAGTGTGTAAATGAGAGTCCAGGGATGTATGAATGCAAGACAAAGGCTTTCTTTGTGTGTTTTCTCTCTGTGTGTCTCAGTTTTCTCTTGACTCGCTTCACTAGCGGCCGTTGAGATAAAGCTCCTGCCTTTATGGCATGTTTCCGTGTTTCTCTCGTCATGGATATGCATATTACACCTCAGCTTTATATCTGTCTCTGTCTAAAAGAGAAGACACAAGACGTTCATTCACATTATGTGTTTCAAATGTAAAAAGACTAGAAAAATATATAATCAGAAACTAAAATGAACTCCCCTCCTTGCAAACATGCTTGTTCTTTCTCTATATTATCTCGTGTATTATGTGTCCTGATCTGTTTTTCATAGCTCTCATGTTTGAATTTATCCCGTGTTAAAGCTCAGGGTTTATCCTGGCACTCAGGGTCACACTCGGATGGCACGTGGGCACACCCCCAACACACGGATCTAATACATCAGGGCAAAACTTAAAAATAAGTTTATTTACTATTGTATGTTATACAAAATATTTATAAAAACATAACGTTCTTGAAGTGAAATTAATTTGGATACACTCTCCTTTAATGAAAGAAAATTATTTTGTTTATTTTTTCCAATAGAAATCTCTTAAAACACGAGACACATTTGCTTTATAGCAAACTATTTTAAGCTGTTTACTGAAAAAAGTTTATGAACAAAATAAAAAGTATAACAAAACAACAACACAATTAAATCAATAAACAAAAATAAAATACATTTGTCCTGTTTTAAACATAAACATTCATATTTTTGTCACATTGTTTTGTGATTATGTAATTGTGGCCATGACAACACTTATATTGGAAATCAAATTGTACATTTTTTAAGATTTGGAATAATGCCAGTGTAAGTTTGTGTTTTAATCATTTAGATTCACATTTTAACATCGGTTCATTATTCTTTTTTTGTAGGAACCGAGACACCTGCAATTTATTTGTGAGTTCACAGAGAGCGATGTCTACATGTTATTAAACGGGAGGAAAGTTTACGGCGCCCCGACAGACTATGGATTCTGTGTGAAGGTAACCGACACATAGTTGTACCCCACCATCATCATCATCATACACGACGGTTTGACTTATATAACGTAATCAGACCAATAAAATCTCAGATTTATGAGATATAAACAATACAATCAAACAATCTTTCTGTCTGGCTTCTTATCTTTTCTGACCTTTGCTATATAAAAGTGCAATATTAATAAAAATACTTCTAAGATTTGACATGGTGTTTATGAAACACTTATCACATACATCTCTCTTATGTTGTTTTGTTTTTTATATTTTTGATGGATGAGTAGAAAGTAGTGTATTACTCTGACATTTCCTGTGTTTGTATACTTTAAAATGTAAATATTTATGTAAGCTCAGTAAACAGATACCGTACATAAACATCTTGTTCTGAAAGTAAATTGCTTTGAAAGCATAAAAAATGCACAAAACATTCTGATTTAATAGTGACATTAGAGTAAAGATATAGTTTGAGGTGTGCAATGTTAACTCCATACTTAACTTTATCTAAATATAATAAATTGTTGAAGATTAGTTTTATTAAAAAAAATGTAAATAATGTATATATTTTTTTTCATTAATAGGCAACTAAGTCGAATGCTGCGCGTGACCTGAAGTTGCTGTGTGCAGATGATGAACAAACAAGAACGTGTTGGGTTACAGCTATACGCCTCTTCAAGGTGAAAACACACACACTCTCTCTCTCTCTCTCTCTCTCTCTCTCTCTCTCTCTCTCTCTCTCTCTCTCTCTCTCTCTCTCTCTCTCTCTCTCTCTCTCTCTTCTCTCTCTCTCTCTCTCTCTCTCTCTCTCTTTTTCTCTCTCTCTCTTTTTCTCTCTCTCTCTGTCTCTTCTCTCTTTCTCTCTCTCTCTCTCTCTCTCTCTCTCTCCTCTCTCTCTCTCTCTCTCTCTCTCTCTTTTTCTCTCTCTCTCTCTCTCTCTCTCTCTCTCTCTCTTTTTCTCTCTCTTTTTCTCTCTCTTTTTCTCTCTCTTTTTCTCTCTCTCTCTCTCTCTCTCTCTCTCTCTCTCTCTCTCTCTCTCTCTCTCTCTCTCTGTCTATCTCTCTTTCTCTCTCTCTCTCTCTCTCTCTCTCTCCTCTCTCTCTCTCTCTCTTTTTCTCTCTCTCTCCTTCTCTTTCTCCCTCTCTCTCTCTCTTTCTCTTTTTCTCTCTCTCTTTCTCTCTAAGCATGACAAGAGCAAGTTCGTGTTCTCAAGAGAAACAAACCTTCAATTATTATTATCTATTGATTGCAAGAAAAAGTAATTACTAAAATAATTAAATCAGATAACGTTCTCTTAGCCAAATTCAGACATTGAATTATTGAAGTTTTTAAATATAATTTTTTTATGTTCCATTTCTTAATTTAATTTTTTAGTTTTTTACTTCTATTATTTCTATTATACATTTTCCCTTGTATGTTTTTCTTTTTAAAGTGCTTAAAATGACTTTGTGTATAAAAAATGTCTATTATCTTGGTTTCTTCACAGTATGGCATGCAGTTGTACCAGAACTTCATCCAGCCCTATCAGAAGCAGAAGAGTTCTCCAATGGTGAGTCACACACACAGATTGAAGTCAAATGTTCTTGATGATCTCTCATGTCCACCTAAGCCTTTCTTCAGCTGTCTGAGATCAAGGCTTTAAGAAGGTCGAAGCGGGACGGAGGTCAGACGCTGATGTTTACGTGAGATTTATTCTGGCATTTGTGTGTTTGCAGAGGAGCATCTCAGAGAACTCACTGGTGGCCATGGACTTCTCAGGACACAAGAGTCGAGTGATAGAGAACCCATCAGAAGCGCTGTCAGTGGCTGTGGAAGAAGGACTGTCGTGGAGGGTATAAAATACTTCATTCACATTCAGAACCCAGACTAGATTAACATGAATAATAACAAAATATGTTTGTGTTCATGTATTCTCTCTCTCCAGAGGAAAAGCTGTCACAGGTTGAGCTCTCACGGCAGTCCTTCCACCACTCACAGCTCCATGTCAAACATAGGTAAGACACACACTATCATTTAACATGTCACATTTATTTGCATGCACAACATTAAGATGGTGAATTACATACCTTTATTATAGTAGTGGAAGTATATATCAATAGTGTACTGTTAAATAATTTTGCAATGTAGAATTGTGAAAAGAAGATATAAATCCGAGGTTTCATACCAGGCTAAGGAGTACAAAGAACAAATAAGGATTATCATTTCTAAAATATTTCCAT
>CM065659.1:1052293-1138280 GCA_033220385.1 Triplophysa yarkandensis
AAGTAATTCGTATTAGTTTTAATCATTTTTAGTAATTTTTCAGTAGAACTCTCAAAAATTGAATAGCAAACAGACCCGCAAGCCAGGGGTCATAAATGGACCGATGGGAAACCGGACACGGTTCTCCCGGATTTTAGTACTCAAATGTTGATGGATATGCTTACTAATGTTTTCCTATATTGTTGATTTTCCATTATTGAGATGCTTTACCTTAATCATTCTAAACATGTAAGAGATATAACTGACCACAGAATATATATTTCATACATTTCGTGCATGTCCCATATAGAAACACCGAGTAAACTCTAAAGAACATACTGAAAACGCTTTGCATTTTTAAATATTTTAAGATAGTCAGTGTGGAAATTACAAAGAGAAGCTCTCCCATCCCCAGAGAGTCCCGGTCACCATATCTCATTCACCAGTCATCTTATTCTTCCGTTTACAGCAACGTTTCATACTGGACAGGTCACAGATTTCTACAAGTATCAGATGAAGTTGGCCTTTTCACAGCTTCTGGGCAGAAGATCACACGGCAGACTGGCGGATGAGTTTTTCCCATGATGCTTTCTGCCCACTGAAACTTGTCTTCTCTCATCTCTGTGGAGAGCCCACACTGCCAGTAACTGACACAGAAGAGAGAGAGAGAGAGAGAGAGAGAGAGAGAGAGAGAGAGAGAGAGAGAGAGAGAGAGAGAGAGATAGAGAGAGATAGAGAGTGAAAGAGTGAGAGAGTGAGAGAGAGAGAGAGAGAGAAAGAGTGAGAGAGTGAGAGAGTGAGAGAGTGAGAGAGTGAGAGAAACAGAGAGAGAGAGAGAGAGAGAGAGAGAGAGAGAGAGAGAGAGAGAGAGAGGAGAGAGAGAGAGAGAGAGAGAGAGAGAGAGAGAGAGAGAGAGAGATAGAGAGAGAGAGTGAAAGAGTGAAAGAGTGAGAGAGGGAAGAGAGAGAGAGAGAGAGAGAGAGAGAGAGTGAGAGAGAGAGAGAGAGAGAGAGAGAGAGAGAGAGTGAGAGAGAGAGAGAGACAGAGAGAGAGAGAGAGAGAGAGAGAGAGAGACAGAGAGAGAGTGAGAGAGAGAGAGAGACAGAGAGAGAGAGAGAGAGAGAGACAGAGAGAGAGAGAGAGAGAGAGAGAGAGAGATAGAGAGAGAAGAGAGAGAGAGAGAGAGAGAGAGAGAGAGGAGAGACCAGAGAGAGAGTGAAAGAGTGAGAGAGTGAAAAGAGTGAGAGAGGGAGAGAGAGAGAGAGAGAGAGAGAGAGAGAGTGAGAGAGAGAGAGAGGAGAGAGAGAGAGAGAGAGAGAGGAGAGAGAGAGTGAGAGAGAGAGAGAGAGAGAGAGCGAGAGAGAGAGAGGACAGAGAGAGAGAGAGATAGAGAGAGAGAGAGAGAGAGAGAGAGAGAGAGAGAGAGAGAGAGAGGAGAGAGAGAGAGTAGAGAGAGATAGAGAGAGAGAGAGAGAGAGAGAGAGAGAGAGAATAAGAGAGAGAGAGAGTCCTACTGTGTAGAAAATGAGATCCAATGCCACAGAATAGTCTAAGAAGTATGTTAAAAAGTGAGAGAAAAGTAAAATATTTGGACGCATAAACCAAAATAGTTGTATAAATTTATAAAATGAGTGAACACAAAGGTCAAATGTATTCAGTGTTTTTTTGTTATAAAAAAATCAAAATATCTTCTGTTGTCTTCAGCTTCATACAGGTTTGGAAATGACATGAGGGTGGTTAAATAATAAAAAATGTACATTTCTTGTGGAAATGATTTCTTGAATGGACCACCACAAGCAGTTTCAAGTTATAGATGTAAACTGTCATTGCTTAAAAAGCGATTTACTGCTCACGAGCCGTACACTAAAAAATGCCAAAGCTGTTTATCTCATTATGTGGCGACGCAGAGGGTAAAGCACCTTGATTTGTCTCTCTAATCTTCACCATTAGTTATGTCTCTTTTTATTATCTCTTCAACCTAATGATGATGGCTTACATTAGACGAGAGATATTGCATATCACCGTCTTATAAATTAAATCAATTAACCGCTCACTGAGATCAAAATGGTTTCACGTACTGTACCGTCAAACCAGCAAATTATTTAATAATACAGAACCAAACACAAGGCCATAAACTTTGAATCGGACAAATGTCAAAAGCTCAATCAAATCCAACTATGTGAAGAGATTTGTTTTGCCATCTCTGAAAGGCTCTTTTGTGTGGACTAACACCAGCTGAGACGTAGAAGTCAAACACCCTGACATCAAGACGTCATCCCCAGCCTCCAAACTCCAACTGATTGCAATTACACTCGCTTTCACCTCCGACAAATTCATTTCTGTGTACCATGATCTAACCCTCACAAACCCCAGCGAAAGAATTTCTGCTTACTCAACTCAGTTTAAGCCTCTGTCTCAAGATTTACAAAAAGACCTTGATGGAGTTCTTTTTCTAAAACGGTAATAAATCAAACTTGGTGGGAGAAGTCAACTCCAGATATCTCACTTACCTCAGAGGATAATTCTACCATATGTTTACATTTACACGCTCTCTTCACAACATTATTTCAGATCTTTATTTACATGCGGCAATACTGCTTGGATGTCACTCTGATGTATAATTTATCTTTCATGATTTGATTTGGACCAATCATGGACACAAATTAAAAGAGTCTGACTACTGTTGATATCAGAAATACTGAAGATCTATTGTGAAGATCCCGTGATGTTACACATAAAAGAAAGATAAATCAGAAATTAGGTATCTCAGGACATTTGTTTAAATTATTTGAGAGCAAATTAAATCTTTTGAATAAGTCTCATCTTCATCTCAGATGTATCTCAGATTAGTCTCCATTACAGTCTTTAAAGAGAGCTTAACAATGTATCAATCTGCGCTTAATATCTTGTAAACTATCACCCAGCGGATCAACGACATAATATGATTTGGCTGAATTTCATTAGAAGTTTAGCTAATTTTTTTTACTCTGTGGGCATGAGATATCATTTAGTTTGTTCAAAAACGTAACAATAATTATTTTAGTCAAAATCATGTAACATGCTTAGTGTCAGATAAATGTGCGTTTTATTAAATATTCTTTCATTACTTTCTTTTTTTATTAAAAATTCATTTCATGCTTATTCTGACACTTGATTTTATGGTAACATAAAATTCCTCTCAATCTACCAGACATAAACGTCTTTACCGAATTCTTAAAATAAATAATAAAAAATGTTGTCGAATTCAATGCAACAACAAAATATAAAAATAAACCCACACAGAATCTGTTAAACCTGCCAAATTAAGATACATGTTCGCAGTGTGGGAAGTTCTGGATACAGATACTTAAAAAAAGTGAAAGCTTGATACTACACATCCAGAGATGTACGGTGCCAAAGGGTTCATCGTGCTAGAATTCCCCCTGAACACGTTGTCAGTGTACCTTTAATACTCAAATCAGGTAGTCATAATTACCTTGGTCATTGTAAACCAAGCAGAGCATCAAATGGCATCACAGTTTGTAATCAAGATTTCCTGAAAAACCTCCTGAAGAGATAAAGATCATTTTAAAGTTTGCTAAAACTTCTTTTCCTTTAATCTTAGATTTCTAAAATGACACCCACTATACTGTTACCTTTAAAGTGGTATTAATCCTGAAAAATAAACCAACATGATATATGTAAAGATCTTCTGATTATCTCAATTATATCTCAATGAATATCAGGATTATTTGAGATCAAATGGGTCGGTCATGATCAGTCATGGTCTCGCGGTTAGAGAATTAGACTTGTAAGTGGAAGTTTCGGGGTAAGAATTTCAGGCCAGCAGACAATAATTGAAGTGTCCTTGAGCAAGACATCTTACCTCTGTTTACTCTACAGTGATAGATTTACACTGCATAGTACTGTAAATCGCTTTGGGTAAAAGCATATGACAAAGGAATAAATGTAAAAGTAAATGAAAACTTGTCTGCATCTCACATATGTCTCCTGAGAAAAATTATTCGTACCATCACAGGTTTCTCAAATCTTCAATTAAAGTCAATATCATTGAAGAACTCAATCTGAAATCTAGATTATTTTACCTTGAATAATACCTTGACCAATTCCTTTACACCTCCATCATTTATCTTAATAATTACATTTTTATTTGTTTTCTAATTTCATGAGAAACATCTGAGATTACATTGATAATTTATTGAATCAAATCTCCCGAGCTATAAATGAGCAACCAATGAGTGAAAACATTTCCACTGCGTTTAGATCAGTGCAGTGAAATTTTCTCACTGGTGAAACGTCCAAAAACTTTCTTAAAGCCTAATGAAATAATTTTGCCAACCCTGCTTTCATGAATCCCACATCCGAGTCTTCCAAGAGAGCATTTTTAGAAATAAAATTCTAACTCTGTAGATTGCTGTGTCTCAGATGAGACGAGAAATGATTCAGTTTATTCTGAAATCTTAGAATTTGGTCAATCGGATCACAGTTGGAGGTTTTGTTCAACTCTGCGGGGTGATGCTGATGTTTCTGTGTCAGAAGAAAATCTAAGATTTGTACAAAAGCCTCTATTTGATCTCTGTTTAATCTCACTGTGATCTGCGAGAAACCACTGAGATTTCAAAGACCTGTCATTTGGGTATTTCTCTTCCCTGTGGAAACAAACACGAGTTTGGCAAGAGATGATCCCATCCATTCAGAAACCATCCATGTGTTTTCAAATGTGTATAAAACAATTTTATAAACAATTTTTTACAATTTTGTCTTTGGCAGGTTTGTAAAGACACACATTTCATAAATCATAGGAATATATTTTTGGCGTCTTGAGAAAGGAACCTGTCTTGTTGTTGGCGAGTCGCTCGTTCATTGTTTTCCATATTGATTTTCTCCCGAGGGCTTGTCATGTGTCGTTCTTTTGAGATTTGATTTGCATACCATCACATCCTTCCATTGACTTGTGTGTTCTGAAAACAAAAATAAATCAATATGAACACACAGGTGAAAGGAAGTTCCCCCAAACACTTTGTTTCTCTCTGCAGATGTGGAACCTTTCAAATGTCATGAGCATGACAGCAGTTAAAGAGAATATTAAACGCTAGTAAACTGCTTGCAAACGTTGAAAATAGAACACATGACAGTGTTTATAAGATCGTGGCATATGTGCGGGATGAGAAACGGGTGTGAGGTAAATGACAAGTCTTTCATCCGCAAACTCGCTTTGGTGTCGGATGAGTTTAGCAGCTTGGCTTTCAAGGCTACACAAAATAAAGATGAAAAGAGCTTTTGTTCCGTCACTATGATATTAGTCCTCCACTAAACACATCTGTACTCATCTCAAGTGTAATCCCACTATAAATCTCAAATTGGTTTAAAAATGTCTTACATCGCCAGTTTAAACTTTTATAGAGAATAGAACTGGCTCACACTAATTGTGACACCAAACATTTCAACCATTATACATTTCAAAATATATAAATGATATTACAAAATATTTGTAGATATGATTTGAACTGAAGTCATATCGCCCTGCTCTCTCTCACTAGATTAGTTAGGGGGTGTGGCTGAGGGGTGGAGACAGATGATGTGAGGGTGCGTCTGAAATCTGGGGTGTTCAATCTCTCATTACATTTAATCATCATGTTAAATCATTTTAATGAGGTCAATGGTGAAAATTAGATAAATCTTTATCGTGATCTATTCCATTCCATTGAAAGAACATACAGACGAGTAAGACTTTTCATGTTAAAGAATGAACAGGTTGGAACATTTTGTTCAAGTTTCTGTAATAATTATTATTATAATTTCTCAATATATTTTGCAAAGTTATTTATATCATAATTACATATAACAGTTTAAACTTTTTTATACTACAGATAAAGTTTTTAATAATACAGTCCGGCTTATGAAGTGAAACAAACATTGGGTTACCAGACCAGAACTTCAGTTTTTGAGGACTTGACCTCCACACAAACAAATCCTCAAATGAAAAGAAATAATTCTTCTGTTCCTGAATTGAAAGCAGTGGACAGTAAAGCGAGTGTCTATATGTTGGATTAGGCTGTGTGTTTGTTAAGTGTGTATGGTTCGATCAGGGACTCGTATGGACTCTGTGGTCCTGAGTGATTACTGAAGCGTGGAATGAGACTTTAATGAATGAGATGCTTGGAGGTACATATAATCAAAACACACCAAAACCCTCTTCAGATCCTCTCCTTCACATGCTTTTACTTTCAACACAAACACACACAAGCACACACAAGCACACACACACACACACACACACACACACACACACACACACACACACACACACACACACACACACACACACACACACACACACACACACACACACACACACACACACACACGCACAAACACGCACACACACGCACACACACGCACACACACGCACACACACGCACGCACACACACGCACAAACACGCACACACACACACACACACACACACACACACACACACACACACACACACACACACACACACACACACACACACACACACACACACACACACACACACACACACACACAAGCACACACACACACACACACACACACACACACACACACACACACACACACACACACACGCACAAACACGCACACACACACACACACACACACACACACACACACAAGCACACACACACACACACACACACACACACACACACACACACACACACACACACACACACACACACACACGCACACACACACACGCACACACACACACACACACACACACGCACACACACACACACACACGCACATTTACAATACTGCTGTAATAAACAAGTTACCTGTGGGCAGGTAAAGATAATATAACATTTGAGGTCTGAAGTGGATTTATTATATACTTGGTTAGATTTGGCCACAGACTGAATCTGTCAGCAAAAAATGGTGACAAGTTATTAACTTTAAAGGTCAAAATCTTAGAGTACATCTGTTTAAAATGTCTTCCTCTTCAGTAAAAGTCAACTCTCACACACACTACACTGCATCTAACAAGACTTTAAAGACTTATCTATATATGGTTCCAAGCCCATATCACTTTCTTCTCTAGAACAAAAACGATGGTTAAGTGCATAAAGTGAAAAAATCCCAAATATAAATTAGGTTTGACTTGTGCAAATTCAAGAAGTTCTTGAATGTCTATTGAGATTTTGGTCATTAGTTTGATTCACCGAGTGATCTAAAACTCTACTCTGATGTTTCTCTCTACAAAGTCCAGATAATAAAACATCCCTACAGCGCCAGGACAGCAGAAGCCCAACATGTTCTTGAAGATATCTTTAGAAATTGTCTTTATAATACAATATCTTCTATTGCTCCACCTCACTTCTACACACAAACACTTAAATGACCAGATCAATAAGCCCTTTCTTTATTCCAAACAGGTTTACATTTACACTGTCACATCACTAAGACGTGAAGGAGAGGACAGAAGGTAGTGAAAGAAGATGGAAAGGTCTCTTTTATAAAAAAGCAATAACAAACGTCTGAAGTTTTCAGACTCATGCAAGGACTTTACATTGGAACGCAAGACATATGGACAGTTTTAATCTATTCCTCACAGCCAAATGTTATACTTTTTTTGTGAAATTGTAACTGAAATTTCAAAGGGTTTGGTCATTGATTTCTCAAGGATGGAGTGACTTATTTTGTTTAATTCTAGATTTAATTAATTTCTCATTGAATCAAAACAAAGACCAAACATTTGAAAGCACTGAAAAATGTCTCTGCTTCGTTGTAAGTCTTTTTTAGAGGTTAGTTTGAAAATCCTTGCAGATGAAAGTTGGGACTTTTTCAAAAGAGGTCCTTTGTTTTAAATATCCCTGAAAGACACTTGTTCTGTAGGAGTAAGGACACAATGTGACCATGTAAAAGTCTTTTTTTTAGGTTTTTAGTGCTTTATTATGCAGCTTTTATGGTTCAGCCGTGCAGTTTATTTTATAAATGTTAGACTACAGGAGAATTGTACCCAGTTCATCATCCATCAGGTAACAATTGGCCAGTAGTTTCAAAGAGTTTCCCAGCTAACAAAAAAACGTATTGAGAACATTTATTTGTTATAATGTTGTTATAACGAACACACTTCTTATGTTTCTGAAAATTCATCTCATAATGTAAAGAAGAATTCACACGGAAACTCAATCCACACTGGAAAGAAAAAGGTTGTTGAAATAACTAAATTTAAACATGCACTTCAGTTCCATACAATCTAATTGATTTTAAGTCTTAACAATTTAATTACGTTTTTTTTACTTTTCATGTTTAAAAAAAAATTCAGGGAACATGTGTTTAATAAAGTAATTGAATCATGTGGAACCAGTACACAGTTAAATTAAGTAATAACAATCGCTTTTTCAGTGTAAAGGAATCAGTGTGAATTAGCAATAGAATCAGAATTAACGTCATTGCACTAATGGTTTTATGTTAAGCGGACATAAAATGTTGATGAAATCTCCTTCAATGTTCCTGCAAGAACATAACTTGAGAAAAAACGTTCGAGAAACGTTGGCTGGTTGTTTAAATTCTTAACTTTAAACTAAGCACAGGTCTTGACTGAGCAAGCAGCACTGATATAAAATGAGAATATATGCACGAGGGAAGAGGTGTTCGTGAATTCCGAAGGCTGGTGACTATATTTACAATATATTCAATGCTAATGAAGGCCAGGAGTTTCTATTGTCTTTGTAGCCGGAAGCTATCCATGAAACAGGGACGCAGGCCCAGTTGAGATTTAGTCGGAATAATGATGTTAGGAAGCATCTCCTCCTCTGGAGACTACTCCAAATAGGACGGCAGCAAGTCGATGTGTTTAATTTCTAACGTCAGCATCCTGGGTGTTGAAGTTTGAGAACTTAAGCATTCCCGAACAGCGTGTTGAACGTTGTCATCATCAAGAAGAAAAACATAAAGCCTTCAGCAACTCATTCAAGAAGGTTGTGTTGTTTTACAGATAAAAGAGGACAATTATTTTAATCTCTTTATGAAGTTATGATAGTTTATGAGATATTTAAAGACAGACGCTGATCATTTTTATACTGCTTGGAAAGCATGGCATTGTTTGTACTGTAATTTACTTTTAAATATGATGATTATATTTATATTATAAAATGTTTCAAAATGATTGTTAAGACAAATTGTTGAAAGGTCTAGTGTGTAAAAAAACATACAAATAATCCAACTGATCATAAGCTCAGTGTTTACAATATCTTGCTGTTATGGGATCAACTCAGCAGACACATACTGATAGAATTTTATGAGTTTTCCCAAATTTGAAAAACACAAAAGTCACCACTATATATATAAATATATATATATATATATATATATATATATGCAATATTACATAAAACTTCAGATTTCTGGAGCCTTTGGGATTTTTCTACCCTATGTGAAATTCTCCCAGATGATGCCAATTTTCTCTCGGCTATGACATGAATGATTACCGTAGACTGCCGGCTGGATCTCAGACTGCATTTTTTAGTCGTTGTGCATCAGAAACACATTCTAAAACAGCAACTTTTGAATGATATTCCAGTCATATCTGCTGAAGAGACTCAACAGATGACCTCAGAGACCATAAAGTTTCTCAAAAGCGCTTTATCATTCCTAACATTTCCACCAGAGCTTTTGCTCTTTATATAGTCGGCTGGTGTAAGTTTCCTTCGATTTGCTTATCTTCTTTACATTTCTCTCTGTTCAGAGGATTGAATATCTGTCAAGTATCATGTGGTCTGTTCTAAGACTAAATTACTTGCAGTTTGACTTTTCTTAGAGATGGACAAAGAGAAAAGAGGACTTGGTGTCTTTTTAAATGGTAATATGTAGAAATATACTATCTATATACTAATGTATTCAAAGTATATTAATATAAAGTTTTTGTTTTAAATTTGGTGCAAAACCAGTGAAATTTATTAATATAAACTGAGCCACTAGAAAAGGATTTTAAGCTAAATATTGTCATGAATAATATAATAATAATGTTAAAAAATATTTTTGTAACATATTACATAGTTATACTAAATTCTATTATATGTTATTACATTACAATACATTACATAACATTACATTATATTATAGTATATTATAAGTTTTAGGCAGTAATCTGGTGTTGTACAAGCACAATAAGAGGTCAATAGATGTTGAAACAGAAATATATAATGAGGGATTATTCAGAACTTTGTGAAAGAGATGTCACAGCCGGTAGTACTGAACTCCCATAAAGTACACGAAACATAAAAGACGGGACATTAAGAGAACAGAAATAGCTTATTGAGTTCTTTTACCTTGAGCTTGACCATGTTAAATGAAGGGATCAATAAATGCAGTTTATTCCGTTCTTCTTTCAGTAGACATTGATGTTTCTCAGCTAACACAGTTTAAAGTGAAATAGTGAATACATAATACATCACCTCCGCTTTAATACGCAGAGAGTGTCAGGTTAGACGGGTCACAATGACATGAAGCGGATGGCTAAGGGCCTTCTACACATTTACATATCCATTAAATAATGATATTAGCTTTTGTCAATGATGTGTTTAAGGAAAAAAAAAACACTAGAGTTTGTTACCATTGAATGTACATGTACATGTTTGTACATTTCAGTTTAATTCATTGAGTCATTGAAGTCGGGTTTAGAGGAAGGGCTTCAGGTATGTTTTAGCGTTTTTGTCTTTGTCAGTTTTTTTGTCACAACATCCTTGTACACACATTTTTCCAGAATTAGCTACCGTGTAAAATAGCAATGCATGTTCCTGAGTTCAGACTAGATTTAGGACGAGGGTTAAATTTAAGAGAAAAAATGTTTTAACATTTGAGCTAACAAGTAAAAAAAACCTGTCATAGGTCAAATTATAACCCAGCCGGGCCTTCTTACCCAAAGTTGAGTTTAAAACAACCCTCTCTCAACATAAAAAGAGAGGTGGTGGAGACAGAGAGTTTGCAAATATTGGGACATGGTCGAAAACGTACAAAAGTATGCCCCAAAAGTTGTGCAGTTCAATGTTAAAGTGCTGGATAAATTCTGTCTTTATAATGTTACAAAACCTACTAAAACAACTAAGCTACCTCTGAATTTTCTCAACCCTGTTCCAGAAATCTCCCCCAGAAATAATCCCACGAAAGCATGTTCACGTGTTTGTAAAGGCCTTTGCCCTCCCACGCTGTTGTGGTGTCAATGTCCGCAGTTCAGCTCTTGTCAAAGGGTTTTCTTTAATTGCTTTCCATCATGTGGACTGTTAGCCTTAAATGATGAAGGTGCAGGGAAGCCATTCATTCATGTAATCCTATTACCCAGCCGTAGCTCACTACCCCTGAGCACCGGGACCCGAGCTCCCCTACGCCCGCTAATGCACCCAAACAAACTCTCTCCTGTCAGAGCCCAGATTAAAGCTCTCACCTTAAACCCAGCAGCCATCCATGTCCTGATTGAATGCACGTTCAGTGAGGAAAACCGTGTGCCGGTGGTTTCCTCACCGAAAGGATCTGGGGTTTGGACAGAGAGAATGTGAGGGATGATTCAGGTAGAACTTCTTCTGGCCTGTTCGCAACGCTCTACAACAAATCCATTACAAAACCTTAACATGCATGAACGTCATCTTCTATATTCTCTCACCAAAGACACATTTTTACACAATTATGAAGCTTGTGATCGCTTTCAGCCGGGTCCTGTAGCAGACCGCTCTCATCGCTCTCTTGATGCTCGTTGAACACCGTGACAAAAAACAGTTGAGCGAGGAATAAAAAGCGGTAAAGAAAACATATTTTTAACCGCATCAAATTCCTGCCGCATTCAGTGGCACGACTGTCTGCGTAGCCCGATTCTGTCAAGCCGATTTTGATAAGTTGTTGCTTGTGTAATATCACAGTTGTCTGTCTTCCTGGATTCTCTCTTTCTCATTCTTGCCCCTCACCTAGTCCTTGCCTGTCGAGGACTCCAAAATTAAACCCCCCGCCCCCCACCAGATATAATTAATCACAGTGGGAACACGAGACATGTAATTATGTAGGTTACCTCTGAACGCCGTGAGCTCCACCTACCATATTTCACTATCATATGTGGTCTGTGGATTTACTCAGTTAAAGGAAGGAGTTTAAATACAAAACTGCAGTCCTTATGACGGTCGGATTGGTGCACCAAAGGTGAAATAACAAATATCAAGAGGTTCGTTTTATGATGCCATTTAAAGGATGATTTTTAATACATGATTCTTCATGAACTGAAACATTTCAGCTTATAAAAGCGTGTTTAAATGTTAATATACTGTAAGAGGGATATAATTATGCCGTCAGAAAGGTAATGGGGTTGACGGTTTTACACTTTTATTTTACATTACAGGGTTTGCGGCTTGAGGTAATGACGCGAAGACGTGCTTATTAGAAAGACAGTTTAACATTTTTGCAGCTGTACTTTTCGTATTTCCATTATTTACTATCATGGTACCAGGTATGACATTTTCAGATGTTCCGAAAAAAGTAACAAAGCATAATATAAAGTGATAAAATGGAAAAATACTTGAAAAATTATATGACAGTATATGTGAATGTAACAGAGCTGAACTTCGAGACTTCAGCCAACTCTACAAAGTCAAAAACTTCTCGAGATGATAAAGAAACTACAAAATTATAAATTCAAAGAATCTTTTATCAAGAAGCCTATAACAACATAAATATATTTTTTTATCAGCTAATGCTTGTTAAGTAGATAAGGAATAACAGAAACTATTTGTGCATATTTCACAATGACCCAAGTGTTTTGTGAAAGCATGTACTGTAGTTCCTGGCTTGATGCATTTATGTTAAGTGTCTTCACAAAGAACGGTCAATCTAAATATCAAAGCTATGTATCTTCACTCTGCACATGCTTTCCCTACATTACATTAGTCTACCTTTGAGACGTCTTAAGAGAATTCTAATGAGCTCAATAGCCGCAGAATAAAGTCAGTATGATCCTTCAAAGTCAAGAAGGAACCTTTCGTAGAAATCATCTCTTCTCTACACATTTATTTTAATAAACCCCTCCGCGATACAACGTGTGATTGAAAATTACACATTTTATCACACTTGTGGTGTGCAGGATTCAAAATGTTAAGATAAATCTAGATAAGTGCTTGTGGTTTCATATATTCAAGATGATTCTGAGAGTCTGCTGGAGTCCTGAATAAAAGGAACCCACTCCCTTGGCTCTACAACACTGAAGTGTGATGATATCCCATCTGGGACATTTTTAATAACGGCAGTGTATGGGATTACCTTTTCCATTATAAGTATATGGGGGATTTGGGGGCCTTTACACCCATGGGGTACATCTGAAACCCCATCTTGAGTTAGGTTTTTATAGAGACTGCCCATCTCTTTAAATGAGGTGACCCACATGATTCTATAAACTCCTTGCTCTGAGCTGTGACTTGTCAAACTTCCCCATTATAAGTCTATGGGAAATTTCGATGGGCTCTTACGCCCCAGGGGTACAACCTACATCCTATTATGATGTATGTTTTTCCAGAGCCTGACATCCTCTCCAAACATGGGAAACCACAGCTACAGCGTAGCCCGATAAAGCTGAGCGCATTGTTAACTCTGTGGAATTTTTTAAATATAAATATTAGTGTTATGATGAAAGTCCAAAGACATCTTATGGCCGAATCTGATAAACAGGCCGAACTCGAGACAGGTAGATGACACGCACACGAGTAACAGGCAAGGATCAGGGCAGGCAGCAGAACAGGCAATGGTCACAACCAATAAACAATCCACAGACACAAACACTCAGAAATGCCACTGGGTCAAAACAAGACTTCGCAACGAGGTAGAGTACATATCAGTCTTAAATAGCTCGGATAATATCGTTCAGGTGGAGCGAGAGTCAGTGCGCGGGATTCTGGGAAACGGAGTCCTTTGGAGCAACTCTTCCTAGCAGATGGGAGAGCTCCTCTGCGTTGTGCATAATCGTAACAATTAGCAGACCTCTTCTGCATAATCTAGTCAATTGAGCCCTAATTCATGGGTTTATGTGAAACTGTACAAGAAGAAAAAAAGAAGAAGAATAAGAAGAAGGTGGAGAAGGAGAAGAAGAACAAAAAATGAACAAAAAGAAGACAAAGATGAACAAGAACAAGAAAAGGAACAAGGAGAACAAGAACATCCTCACAGGATTACATTAGTGATGAGATCAAATTTTTGTATTGTGATAAATGTCTTTTTGTGTGTATGATACAAGGGATGGTAAAATGTAAAGCATTTAGCGTTTTTTTCCACATTTTAATGGTAAACTTCAGCTCCTCCAATTAAAATCAAAAAATATGAAAATGATACAACTGTTGTTAAAATAAGACCATACGATTCAAATGAAATAATACAATTAAAAATGAACCAATGGATCTCTAACACACACTGGGCCATGTTTTCATCCATGTTTTCATCTTCTCACCCCGGAATGGCGTTGATATCAGGTTTAAAGAAAGTCTCTGTGTGTTCCTCTCCAAGACGTCTGAATGGCGTGTAATGGGTGGGAAAGTTCATTTCACCGAGGTCTCGTGTCTTCCAGCACACAGGCTGCTCAGGATTTCACAAATGTCAATGGATATGCACACAGCTTTGCGGTTGCCATGGAAATCTGCCTGATCTAAAAACAGAAAATGTATACCGCGTTATTGTTGTTCGTAGCAGTTAAACACTTCAAGTCAGGTCATTGTCCTCTGCCTGGAATTTATTAAGTTCAGAACAACTCTTCATTATTGAATGCAAACGTTTCTTGGAAATAATATGAAAGTTGTACATCAAGAGACATTTAAATGAAAGAGGCCTGCGAGAGGATAATTGCTTAAAGAGGAATGTTTGTTTCAGGGTCAATTGTTCAACGCGGTTTTGCTTTAATGATTCCACTTAAAAGTCCTGAAGTGACATTAAATGGATGACTGCACGGTGGTTATTATATTAAAAAACAAACCATACAATAATCTAAAAACCCTGCGGCACGAGCATCTCATCTACAAGTCTAAATATAAATGATATCTTACATTAAGATACAATGTCAAATTTGTTCATATAAAGGCCAAGAAAAAAGTTGGCCTTAGTATTGAAGGACAACTGGAGACACAACATTAAAGCACATGTGTTGATAATTGTTCGGATCGAGTACATTTAAAATGTATGATTGGACCTTAAATCTGGAAATGTTTTAATTATAGTCAAGCATTAGTTTATTAGTTTGTTGTCAACAAAAAATTATTTTTGTTAAAATTCAACCATGATTTTGAAAACAAAACATAATATTTGCTGCGTTTAGATGTATGATACATTTTCATAATTTTCAACTTTAAAATTGTTGATTTGGTCGGTGTGAAAGTGTGAGACTTTAGTCTCTTGCTCTGTTTCTCCAGGTCTAAAATCCAAATGCAGAGCACCCCGACAGTCAATTTCAGGGCACATCACCGCACGATTATTCAAGGGTGATACGGGGACACAAAGTCGTTGTGCAATGGATCATAAAGTGCTTCTCTCTACACACACATCCACAACTCCCTGAAGTCGGCTCTGACGTTCAACATCTCCAGCAAAATCTCTCTCTACACCAATTATATTCCTCCTCATGCTTCTAACGAGTTCAGCATGGGTTCATACAGAGATTAATGCATTATAATGAAGCTCATGTAGTAGAAATATTCCTAACCCAACTACTACACACTTCACATGAATCCCTCTTCACCAGGATACAAGTTTTGCATTGGCTTTAGTAAGCAATTACGAGAGGGATGCTGTGGCACACGTGTCCCAGAGGTGATACGGCTCGGATCCATACTAGACTGCCAATCTGCTTTAGGTCTGTGATTATGGGTATTATTGAGTTTTAATGCTACCCACATTTTCTTTCTTGGCTCAGGTTGAAGGACGGTTACAGACTTGAAGGTTAAAGTTTAAAATGCTATATGTCAGAAAGAATTGTTGAGTCATATTTCTTTAAGGATTCTTTAAAAAATATGTAAATAGTGCCTCAACCACCCATAAGATGTTATGGTGGTAAAAGCTATTCAAAAACTATTGCAGCTGTTTCTAAAACACGTTCTGAAATGTTTGAGCCCTATTTATGCCAGCGGATGAGTCTGGGCTCTGTCATCAACTGTGTTTAAGAAGACATCAACAGGTCTGTTAAACATATGGCATCCTCAGAGGATCTCCACATGCCTGAACGTCCCGCATTACCCCTCACAGCGCAGCTCTTACGCCGTCATATGCCTGCTTGACTTCTCAAATGTGTGCGACGTGACCTTTTCATGTGCGCACGATGATGAAACTACAAAAATCTGTTTTCTTCCATACTCTGGAAAGTGTACAATATGAAATATAACTTTCTCTTCGGATGATGTCATGAATGTACATAAAACGCTAAAAACAAAAAGCTAAATGTTATTATCATCTTTCAAACACAAAAAGAAAAGAACAGTTTTTAGTTTTGTTCAGTTGTTCCCCTGTAGGATGATTTTATTGCTCTTTTATAGCGCCAAAATATTAATGAAACTGAAATAAATATAGAAATTTCACGAAAATATAAAGTAACAATGAGGTGCCTATTGGGTTTAAATTAGAGCCTTAAGGATTATTTAGCAAAGCTATAAATGTAAATGTAAAATGTTGCCTCGGCAATAAACTAAAATCAATTTTAGAGAGTAAATCAATAAATTAATCAAGCTTAAACTAAAAGTCAAACATAATTAAATATATTGTCGCAAAACATAGCAATAAAAAGCAACATAAAACATAACATAGAAACTTAACATAAAAAGTATCAAATCTAATTTTAAAATAGTAATAATATTGTAATAAGGTTTGAATTCAAATGAGTTTACAATTGTGCATTCTCATTCTGAAATAGTTTTTAAGAATTTAAAGAGTAACCAAATAAAACCGTATATACATTATATACTTTAACTTTATCATGTAAATACATGTTTGTTTTTGTCTTGTACAAAATGTATTCTAGTACAATTCTCTAGATGAAAAGGCATTAAAGTACACGACAAACATCATGATATTCAACAAAAGTATATAAATATATATGATTGCCTGCAGTGTATTCTGTGCATTCTGATATCTGCTCATATGGCACTGTGGGCGGTGTGTATATTACCTGACTTCAAACCCTAAGTATCCCCCGCTTGGTTCCCATGGAGATGAGGTACATTTGGGTTCCAGGTGAATCTAGAGGTAATGGCATGGGCCTTCATATGTGTTTCAGTCCCTCTGTGAGAAGATAACAGCTTCAGTCAGGCAGAACGTTCACAAACGCCCACAGTCCTGTGACAAATATTGTAAAACACTCCGGGTTTCTCTTTTCTTTTCAGAAGAAAAATGTGCCGACAGAATATCTACAAACACACCGGCATTCTCCATTCTGGAACATAACAAGCACTTAATATTTCGGGATAGAAAGGAGTTCTTATGTTTACACTACTTTAACATGAGGACAACCACCCAACAGTGCTCTTTGACCGCCATGGCCTAAACTTCCAAATCCGTCATCCAACTTAACGTTGGTTTGGATGAGATACATGTCAGTCCTCAATCACATCTCACGGTGTATAAATATTAAACGGCATGAGGAAATGTGGGAGTTCGAGAAAAGGTGAACCAGGGATAAATCCAAGACTCAATGAACTTTTAATATGTTTACTGAGACAAGTATTGAATTTTGTCTCACAAAACCGTCAACGATTTATATTAGCTGAATTTAGTTCTTCTCGAAAAAATACATTCCGATGGGTATTTCGACAGCCTCTTTGGACTTGTCACTAGATGGATTGAAAAGAAAGAGAGGCAACGGAAGACAGCAAAATAATGGGAGTGAAAGAAATGGCAAAAAAGCCGTCATCGCCTTTATTTGATTAGATATGCTTCTTATCTGTTGAGGAGCGATAACAGTTTCACCCGGCTCTCGCCAAACGCTTCCCAATCCGGGTCCGCAACCGGATGAGCAGGCATGCCAAAGCGTGTTTGGTGGGCTTTCTCTGAAGACGCTGGCTCAGCCAAAAAGAGACGTTAGGTTTCCCAGCAGCCTACGATGGACATAATGTCACTACACAGCACTTGGGAAATTTGGCTTTGAAGGACGCGGCTGTTGACTGTGGGATGAGGGATACAAGCTTTATTTTGCCAGTCCAGACCACACATATAAGAGCTTTTAAGTCACTGGAGAGAGAGACTGACACGCTTAAGGTCAAGAGCTGACCCACAAGTTTTCAGGAACCAAACTCACCATCACATCAGGATTCATGGATTGTAAGTGTCTTCTTTGCATCTTTATTTTTTATGATGAGATGTTGTGATGATCTCGCTGGTTTCTACAAGGCATGAAGTCTGTGATCAAATGCCAGAGTTATTAATATTAACTCATATCACCTCTTTATATATATTCAATCATTTCACTCATGTTCATGGATGACTGTGTGTCTGTTTTTATTTTTGAAAGATCTGTCAGAAGAAACACCTGCCACAAAGATGATAGTTAAACGAAACATAAACGAGCATCCGGAGCTATAAAAGAGCAATAAAATCATCCTCCAGGGGAACAACTGAGCAAAACTAAAAACTGTTCTTTTCTTTTTGTGTTTGAAGGATGATAATAACATTCAGCGTGACATGCATGTAGATTATCTGAGTCAGAGATCAAATGTGTGGTTTATTGTGATTTAATGATATACTGATATGAATTAATGCAGTTTTGTCCTTCCTCTTTCTGAACATGACTGATAGTGAAGACTCTGTTTGTTGCATCATGCGCATTAACATTTCATCACTATTTCAATGATCAAAAACAGAACAGTTCTTCAAATTAACATACATTTCTAAACCGAATCTGACTTGACACATCATAGATTAACAACATAAACACTAATGTAGATCACACATGACATCTCAAAAATAACTCAGTTTTTTCTCCAAAATAAATAGCAGACGAAGGAAAAACCTTGTCACTAAAGTTTCATTTGGACGTCTTCTTGTGATGTGCTCGAGAATAAAACCATCGCCTCATGTAAACTCTCTGGACACTTTCAAGGTCTTCTGTTTCCTTCAAGACTTTGTAAGGGAAGCTTTTGGCCTATTTCTGTTCACATGAAATACTTTGTCATGTTTGTACCAGACGCCCTCAGCTAATCTATTTTTAAATGAAAGAAAGATGCACCTGTTCTGTGCCTCCTTTCTGTCACTTATTTCTTCATATTCCAATACAAAAGATATTGCTGTTGTTTCAGGATTCCTCTCCTGAACTTCTCCAGGATCCACAATAATATACATACAGTATTTAAAGGTGTAATGTGTGATATTAAGATGATCTATTCACAGAAATGCAATGTGATAAACATAAGTACGTTTTAAGACGTGTTTTAAAATCGTTTTATTTAACTCATTCACATTCATCGCAGGTCCTCTTAGATTAAATTGACCATTGTGTTTCTATAATACAACTACAGAACCTATTTCGTATACGTAAGTATTATAAATCTCCTTCAATTAATGAGCAAAGACATGGAAATATCTTTGTCCCGTGTCAGTCACCATAGTGTTTAGAAAGGGATGCGAGACTGTGAGCACAAACTGGACCTTTGATATCATTGAATAAATAAATGCCATAAGCCATATTGAAAGTGACAAATATACAATAAAAAGGTTCAGTAGGTGAACTTTCTTAAGTACACTTCCACGATGTACATTTTCAAAAACTTAATTTCTACATAATACACTAAATCTATATTTTTATATTCTTTTATTTACATTGTCTTAAAATAGCACACGTAGCAAATATAGTTTATCTTAAGTACTATTTTTGTACATTTTGATCTAACGTTAAAAGATGACATTCAGTACATGGAAGTGAAATTATTTGTAGTTTGTTATGGATTAACATGTTATTTTAAGAGCACTGAATTCATGATGATGTGTTCTGATTGACATGAAGCAGTGACAGTATATCGACACTACAGGACCGGAAACATTCAGCCCTCCTGCTTCTCTGAATTCTGAATCTCAAACTGCTCGATTTGTGTGACCACACAACTTATTACAACAACACTCTTAAGAACACAACAGACCTTCTGAAACAAAAGTGTACATACAGAAAAAGAATGTTGTTGGTGTGTGTGTACCGGCCGTGTGCAGATGCCCGCACAGTCATGGGATTGACACACAAATCATACACGCTGACGCAGATCTAACCCATTGACCAACACATACCACACAGGAAACACACAGTGATTCACTGAACACTGTAGATAGGATTTCACAAAAATTTAGCTTAAGTTCGTTTCACTTTTCTGTTGTCACACATCCCGATGCCTTTCTCTCCTCACGCTGTTTATGGAATCCAGGGATTGGTTCAGAAAAACTACCATCATGATTTACTGATTTAACCTGGACGCTGTTGGGTTGTCTTTTGGGTCACATTGTGAGAATTGCACTCTGAATGCAGATAAAGTCAAATCATTGTGTTCTTGGTGGGATAAAGGCACAGTTCATCCTCATTTCAAAACTGTGTAAGTGTAGTTGCAGAACACAAAAGAAGAGATTTGGAGAATGCTGGTAACCAAACAACACTAAACCCCAAAGACTTCCATTGTGTGAAAACAAAACCAATGAGACATTTCTTTAAATATCTTCTTGTGTGTTCCACTGAGGAGTCACATACATATCATTATATTTGGGTAAGGTGGGGTTAAGAGAACAGTTCACCTGAAAATAAAATTCTAAAATGTAAAAAAATGTAATTTTTGAAAACTGCAAGAGTTTTTTGCCGAACACAAAAGAGCTATTTTGAAGAATGTTGGTTTATGTCCATTGACCTCCATTTTGTGAATAAAAATCCAACGAGACATTTTTTCAATTATCTTCTTGCGGAAAAAATGGAAACACACTTTTAATTTTGAGAAGAAATTCTCCTGGATGTAGAGTTTTTACAGTATAAACAGTGTCCGTGTTTCAGTATTAATGAACATTTGTGCATATCTGCTTCAGGATTACTCCGAATCATATTATATAAAATGTAAACTGCTCTATTTCTGCATTTTGTCTCTTTTATCTCTGTGTTCCAGCATAAGCGTGTACCGCAGAGACCTGCTTAACAGATAGCAGGTGAGGAAATGGAGAACTCACACTTTATTTATCATTTTGGGAGGCTTCAATAATCCAGAACTCCCATAATACAAACAACACGCGTCCCTCGTGAAAGACGAAACTCTTGATTGTAGAACGGTGGGATAAAATATGCACATGGCTTTGCACCTTTCACAGCTCGGGGATATTTGATCACGATGTGACTCATTTCATTCTGGATATGAGCAAAAACTTCAAACCATCGGTACGGTGAGACGAATGAACGCTTTGACTTCACAGATTGAAGCGCTGTCAGATCAGATGTAGAATGACCTGTTGGAGGATTTATGGAGTGTGTAATCTCTTAAAAGTGTTTGAGAGTGTTTTCAGAACATCTGAAACAACATCAATGACCAACAAAGCTGAAGAATGAAGATGAATTCAGAATCGGTTTTCGGTTGAAAGAAGAGAAGACGAGGAAGTTAGCGAGGCAAAATGATAAATGTGTTTACTTGATTTCAGAGAAACATTACAACATGTTGCTTAGAACAGGGAAGGTTGGTTAATGGGTTAAGAAAAATGAAATTGTGTTGTTTTCTTTTTCAACATGATTGTTAACCCACTGGCAAAACACAAGGTGTGCTGTTCAAGGTTTGCAATATAAAAACTAAATTTATTTTTGCTGTGTTTTATTTATTTTTCAGTTTAAATACCTAAACACTCTTAATATCTTATGCTATTCTTTGCTCACTTAATATATCTTGATTTAACTACATTTAGAAAGGAAAAATATCTGCAAACGGGTTAAAAAACAATTTGAATTTCCATTTTTATCATATCATAGTTTTAGTTTTAGTTTAAATCCCTCAATTTACTTAAATGTAAGATCTTCATATTTAGTCCTTTTGTTTCTTGGGTATCTTGAATTATAAGTTCTACTGGAAAACAACATATAAACCTTGTTATAAATAAAAATATAATGAAGATTTACATGATATGTTTTTGAGAAATTTAATATTTAGCACAAATATTGATTGCTTAAGGCCATCAACTAATGAAAAAAAAATCTTTTTTATTGTACATCTAAGCATTAGAGTTATATTTAATTTATATAATGTAAAAATAATAAAAAGTACAGCCAGCTTACTCAATATAAATAGAAAAACATGTAAAAAAGAACATGATGTTTTATTTTCTTATCCGTTTTTACAAAATCTGCATATGTATCTGAAAATATCATCCACTGTATTTTTTTATTAAATATGAATTCTAAGTATATGATACAATTTTTCTTTTTGTTTTAAACATGGTTAGGTCAATCACAGACAATATCTACAATAGATTCATTTAAATAAACTGTTGGAATTGTCTATATTCATACAATTAAAATAAACCAACAAGTATCTATTTATATGTATATAATAATGATGGAAAACGATATAAAAAATACAGAGTAACACAATATTTTCGCAGTGTTTTATTCGAAACCCATTTTTTTAATTCCTGCTCTTTCTTAATTGTTTCGTTAAACGCTTCACATCTTCATCAACAGACTCCTAACCAATGAGAGAAGATCTGTGAGAGAGATGTTAATAGATTCTGAAATTCAGGACTATTCCCCAAACAATCTGTGAAACAATTAGCTGCGTTCCTCGCTGACATTCTAACTAATCTCTGACCTCATTAAAGACGTCCTAACATCACCCAAAAAAATCTAACAATCTACAGGTCTACGCATCAATCATCCTGATGTAAGCGGTCAAGAAAAGCCCTCGAGACGTTTCTTGGACATCATGAAAGCGTTTCACCTCTGAATAGACCTTTAGTGAATGTGTTTGCAGAGTTAACAGGTCAGCAGAAAGCAAAGTGATATGTTTCTGAGTTTGCACAATATTCTGTGGAACTCAGACTGTATCAGGACTTTTATTCATTGACCTCATCGCAAAAGTTAAAACAGTAATCTCAGAGTTTCAACCCCTCCATCTGTCTGTTCCGGATACCATCTGTCTAAGGATCCCTTACTTCCACACGCAAAGAGAAAAACACCCCTGTATCTCAGCGATGATGCTGTGCAAACACCAGTGACACTTTTCTAATCCCCGTACAGATCTCCTGCACGCGCTGATGCTTTTCCAGGTCCGTGTGATACAAGAGATCTAGTGTACAAGTCAAGTTAAAAGATATTTTGAGAAGTGTTTCAGTGGTTTTGTGTTCATGCACTGTCAGTGGCATTTAGTTTTATTTGGCTAACAGCATTCTTCAAAATATCTTCTGTTGTGTTCTATAGAATACAAGTCCAATAGGTTTGGTATGACACGAGACTGAGTTCATTTTGTGTGGTTTACTACTCCTTTAAGACAAGGCTGTGCATGGGGAAAAGTGCTACATAAATAAAACTGACGTGACTTGATTTGACTCTCCAAAAGAGGTCAAACCCTCATTGCCCTCTGTGATGAAGAGTGATGGTCTGCTTAAAGACGGGACGATGAACACCTGCTCTCCTGGTGCGGCTCAAACTGGAGAGGAGTGTAAAAAACCTCCACCTCCGTCTTTTTTAACATCAACTCTAACCAAGCATAAAGTTGTGAAGAGTTTCTGTCATACAGGTATCATGTGGATGCTTAAAATATAACTGATATCGACCTTCCCTTCCATCTCAGACAACCTCAAGCATCCTTGTATCATCACCTCAAGAAAACCAAGATGAGAGCCAAGGAAACTTAAGAGTAACCCACCATCAGCACAAACAGGTCAACAGCACCTGAGTTTACTCAATAAGTGTGATATTATGCAAATGTGTTGCCGCCAGCACTTTTCACCCGCTCTGATGCAATATCCTAGACATCGCTTTTCAAAATATATGTAAATACTGCTGTAGCCCTTTCCTTCTCTTTGTGACTTTGGGTAAACCAAGACTATTTTCCAAAACTTGAATGATAAAAAAGACTTGAAAGGAGTGAGAGCAGATTTGATTTATATTAATATAAAACAACAATCTGTTCTCAAACTAATTATTATGCACAGTTTCCTGTTCATGGGCAAGATATTATACTCCATACGCTGCCTACTATAAACTTTACTCGTAATTTCGTTTTTCTAAATATTTATTTACTTTACAGTTTCATACTTACTGAGCCAATAACATGCACCCGAGGCAAAAGATATCTAAGTGCCACCATTTGGCACAAGTCCCAACAGAATCTCAGGTCTTATTACGGAGAGTGAAACATTTAATTTGTAACAAACACATGAGGTTAATAAATGATTTCGACAAGTGTGATGTGACTTAACCAAAACATGACAATGTTCGAAAAAAGGCCAATATGGAGCTGAGCTCCGTCAATGACGCCAATTCAGACGGTAGAAGAGAATTATACTCATAAAATTATACATTTAACATTGAAATATGGATTGTGAATCAAAACAATCCTAAATAAAAAAACGTTAAGACTTCTTGTTGTTCAAATAACCCATCAAATATTCCAGAACTTCACCTGCTTCAGAAAGCCACAAATGTGCGCAGAAGAGACAGAACTTCATTTTGTTTGTGTCTAAACTCAACCTTAGTAAAGCTGAAGGATTTCAGAGAGGACAATGTACAAATACTAAAACCCAGAACAATTCTTCCTAAGCCATTATCACAGAATGTATGACTACAATACAGCCCTGACACCTCCGATTCATTTCAATGCCTCGTCCTTCCGACCAAATAATTCATTTGTGTTATTTTATGTTGCAATCTCTGAACGTTGAGGACAATAGTCGGGCATTGGCGTCCTGCCAATCGGCAGTAGACGGGGAATGTAATTTTATACTATTGCCCAGCAAGGGCACCTTATGTTTCTCTGGCCAAAACAGAAGGCGGTTTAACCTTCTGCCGGTTGAGTTAGACGCATTTACTGGCACTTGATAAATTAACACTTTTCATTTGTGGTAGAAACAAAATAAAAACTCCTATAAAAGCTGTAACCCACATGACACGAGTTAAAACAAATGCAAGACACTGGAATACGGAAGAGAATGGAATTTGTAAGGAGGTCGGGTCTATGGATATAGTGCTGCAAGAAGTCAAGATGATGTCATAATCATACCATCAGTGTTATAAGTACAATGGCTTCATTGGGAATACAATCTGCATCAGCATTAATACATTTCAACATTAGGATCTTCACATTTTTAAGGCAAAGATACTTTAAAAGATGCAAACATAATATACATTAGATTAAAAATTTAGTTTAAAAGACTTTCTCATTTTCTGGCTGAATATGCAGACAGATTTAGGTTCGTCATTTTAACTTTGATTTGACTCTTTCAACACTTTACCGCAGTAACATCTCTTTGGCCAATAGCGTGCATTCCTGGTGGACCTTTAAAAGAACAAAATAATTGTCAAGCTGTTTCACACATCCCGTAACCAAAGCAAAGTTTCTTAAACCTCATTCGGAGAGTTTATCAGTGCTGAGAAATGTGTATTGAGTGAATCTATCGCATCATAAGGCAATTTTTCATCAGCAAAGAGTGAAGATAAGAGCCATCTCACAGGCGAGAGACTGGAGGTATGCAAAAATAGCTGTTTAGGGAGTATAAAAGCTGCAATTTTGTAAGGAAATAGACATTATTATAGCAGGAAGCCCAGGGTGGTGAGATATGAGTCTTTGGGAAAAGTGACAAGTTGCTTCCTTTTTAAAAAAGAGGAAATGCAGTCGAGTGGAGTATTATTAGTGAAAAATGGCATGAATATGTGAAAGTTTGAGTTTACTGTACCGCGTGTTCGTATTTTGTATCCGTGATGGATGTGCACTTCATAACGTAATAAATTCACAGCCGGAGAACTTGATGTGCTACTGTCATAGAACTATTAAACTGATGTTTCCTTTAGTTTTGTGCACATCTTAAAAGTTGACTTGCTGCCTGTTTTCAGTTTAAACGATTGAAGATTACAGCAGTGTCTTCAGCATCATCTGTTCAAAATGACCGAAAATTCACAGTTCAGTGATCCTCAGTATAAACATAAAGTGACATTAAAATAAAGAAAAATGTTGATATTCAAATTATAAAACTGCATACGAGAGATTTCCTTTCATTGTAAGTTTTTATGTTTCCATCGTAGCTGTCACAACATTGGGCACATTTGGTTAAACAACATTTTCACCAGCTATAATCAGGTTTTCCTATTTATGATGCATTAGTCTAGTCCAAATATTTTTGAAGTTATCATGGAGTGACTTTAATTACAGGTGTTGAATTTCATGTGTGTACTACTCGTTAAGTTATGCTGGGCTACAAATTTCCAGCAAAAGTTTGAGAACTTCAACATTGTCTAAATGGACCGTTTGGCCTGGGGCTTCCCCAGAGGATGCTATAATGCAATTGAAAAGCGTAGCTGAAAGTACATAGCGAGTAAGACAGGCAAGCCCCGGGCCATAAAACATAGGGAGGTGTAGGAAATCCTCCCTTGAAGTTTGCAGACTGATGTAAATTTGGAACAGAAAATAAATGAAATCTTGTGTATAGATGTCTGGATATTGAAATGCACCAGCGGGCCAGGCGTGTTTTATCTGTTGATAAAATCACCTGGATTCTCATGAATGCACTTTACAACACTTGTGTGGTTGGGAATTTTAAAGAGAATGATGTGCTAATTTATTTAAGTTGCTGGGTTTTAAACTTTATAAACTTTGTCTGTAAAGTTTTTAAAAATTAGTTTGCTCAACTTAAAATATTACTCAATGTCGAGGTTTTAAAGGAACACCTCACGACAAAATAACTTCTAGATCCATACTTCCATCCAAACAATGAACACATAAAGACCTTGACTTTAAGCCTTGCCACAGAACAGCCGGCACCCAACGTTGAGAGCGACCTTTCTTGATGTTTCTCCTTTGAAACGGATGCCTCTCATCTTCCTTTATGAAGGGAAACAGTGAGGGTCTGGATCCATGCATCTCCATTCAGCACCTTCTGAATGATGCCAGGCGTCTGAATGTCACAGAGTGAAAGCCTGGGCCAGAGAACAATGCAGAAGGGCTGTTTACAGTGCCCTATTGTCAGATGGCAATACCAGCAGGTGGAACGGCAGCCAAAACCCCCCCGCCCCAGGTGTTACAGGACTCGGATCCAATCCAGGCGTTTCTCTCCGGGCCAGCCACGGGGCACCGAACATTCAGTCATACCACGAAGAATCCTGAACAGAGATGATAAAACTTTTTACCACCTCGAGGGTTTCTTTATCTAAAGGAAGGGAAGAAACAAGGAAAGTTTTCAAAGTACAACTGAAAGGCGACGGTGACAATCTTTGTAAAATGTGTTTTAAAAAATTATAATTGCTTGATGTAAGTAAATATACATTCATGTAATGCCTCATGATACTCAATAATAATAATATAATAATAATAATAATAATAATAATAATAATAATGGTTACCATAACACCAATATTAAAAACATGTGGTTATGATGATGATTCTTATTTATAATGCGTGTATGTAGGATTTATTAATAAAATACATATTATTATAGTTTTTAAATTTATATTTTAAGAATTATAACAACTTTCTCACCCAAAAAATATGCTGTGTAAATAATTAAACTGTGAATTAAAAATCTATAATAACAATCCATTTTAATAGTGTGTCTGTGTGTGTCCCATGATATTTCAGCAACATTTAATCAACATTTAACATTCTGTCAGAGCTTCCAGATGGCTGGATCCATAAGAGTATTGCTGAAATAAAACTTGGGCTCGGTTCAAAACTTATTTAAATGTGTTTCATCAAGCGTAAAGACAAAATTTAAGAATGGCTTAATTGATTTAGATTGAAATGAAACGATCCAGAATAATCCAATATGTTTTTTCTTTCTCCGTGTGAAAAATAAGTGTACAAATATTTGTATGAAGTAAAAGTGAAATATAAAGAAAAACAATGAAATGCTAATAGAATATGGTTGAATGCTCCAGATGTCCTCTCTGTTTGACATGGAAAGGTGAATGTTTAGGCAGTGACAGCAGGATTCCAGCGGGATTATGGCTAATGAGAAATGTGCAAGGAAACACCGGCGTGTCACGGCACACACTATGGGTAAACAAAACTAGATGGGAAAAAACTCCTGAAGTTATGGCAAAATGTATTCTGTAACAGAATATGGCGAGATATTAATGATATTATGATAAAACACAAGAATAAAATATTTAAAGCATGCAAAATTAACCCTGCCTCCTCTGAGGTCACCTTGTCCACATTACTGTTTAAAGGTAGATCGAGTCTTTTCTTTTTCATTAATTCAAAAGTAATATTGCTAAAACCACAGGATTGGTCATCTCTAAAGCCATCAGGTCATGTGCTGTGTGTGTATTCACCCAAATAAACTCATTAATCATTTCAAGATATCTAACACAACCAAACTCAAAAAACAACAACAACAACAACAAAAAACACACAACAACATCCCAAACCAGGACATGAAACCTTGTTAAAGTGCAGAAGTCAGAAGCATAAACTGAAGTTACAGCTGTCACAGGAGAAACAGAATTCACATGCTTTGATTTGGAGCAGAAGTGATGCACATCATCAGTCTAAAGATAGAGATGTAGCTTTATAATCTGGGACACACACACGCACACACACACGCACACGCACACACACACACACACACACACACACACACACACACACACACACACACACACACACTCACACACACTCACACTCACACACACACACACACACACACACACACACACACACACTTCTTGTTTAATTCTCCGAGGTATAACACTCTTTTACACCTCTTCACAAACGCCGTCTCCTAATAGGTTGATGCTCCGATGGGAAAGTTCTGCCGCTTGTGTATGAAGCCAGTTTAACACTTTGCATTCCCTGTGGACTCTGACCAGAGGGCTCAGACTGTCAATCTAAACACAACGTACATTCAGTAATCGGACTATTAATTACACCAAAAAGAGGCTAAGATCATCCCATGTGATTATAAAATGTAAAGAGTCTCAGATGTTTTATTTGAAAGTACATAGTCTATATGTTTTGGCCTTTAAGATATAGTTTTTTTTCAACACAATACAATACATATATATTTATATCTGTATTTGTGAAGAAGGCCTTTGATGATGAGGAATATTAGGTCATATAACCCATATAATACCAAGTATAGACGGACACATACAGTAGGCATATGCCCATTCTCCACAAACTCTACTAACAAAGAAATACAATGTGATATTACTTTTGATTTCTTCTACCATCAAATTTCCAAATTCTAATTTCACTGACTTTTGCATTATCTCATCAATTTCTCATTCCTGTTATTCAGACATCCGGCATGTCATGAAGGTTTTGCTTCTCATTTCTCCATGATGAATCAATTTCCTTCTGATAAAGCCAAAGTGAAAATCTGGAATCAGATTCCGTGCGGTACCATATATTCACGGGTAACGTCTGAGAGGAAAGAATAAAGGAGGAGAGATAGATGCCAGCCATATGCACACAGATGATGTCAAAGTCTTGGAGGATTGTGACTTGATCCGAAAAATGAGACCTTCAAAAGTAGAACGTGTCTTATTAGGGGACAGAAATGAAAAAAAAGGACAGAAAAATTAAGTCGAGTGACTAAGCCGTAGTCTTATGCTGGAGGAAACGGTTTCCTGCCGTCTGATATTAAATAAAGGAAAGAAGATGTTCCATGACAATGGAAAACAAACTTGGTATCTGTGTCACGCAGGCCTGGGGCCGGGAGAAACGGCGGTGAGGATGGTTGCGCAATTTTGACTTTGAGAGAACTAAAACACATAACAAGAGATGATCGCATAAAGTTAAACAACTAAAGAAAAAAAGAAATTAAGTTTTGAAAGTGTTTAGCGCTATACAAGCATGCATTCACTCGGTTTATGAACAAGTTATTCTGCTTCACAATCAAAAATGTCCTGATGCCTGTGGTTTCAGAATCACAACTGATGTTCCTCGCATTAAACATCCAGCTGATGTCCAAATATAACATGACGAGATAAAACAAGGTTAAATATCTTTAATTATAAAAAGTGTTTTACAGAACATAAATCGACTCTTCGTAGAGTTTTTATAATCATGATTTGTGTCCGTACAAATGAAGGAAAGACGGACAACTGATTTAGGTTAACCATGGAAAATATTTGTCTTAAAGAAACTAAACAATGAAATGTTAAATAATACAAATATTTCCTTTATAAATTTCTCTATAATGCATGTGGTTTTACAATTGCTTAAACAAATGTAGGGATTGGGGGAAAATGACACATTTGCATTAAATGTTTATGTACAATCAAATGCAAAACACCAACTGACACAGAGAAGATGAATAACAGTGAACGAAAATGTAAGGACGAAAAAGTGTGAAATGAACAATTGAAGATTATATCACTGACATAATCGGGATTTGGGTAAATGTGAGCAGAAATGTTTGAGTTCATATCGAGATTTTCACTAGAGACACGCATGTGACTTGAGCAAAAGTTTGCATTCAGATGAAGGAGAAATAAATCTGTGATTGTTCACTCTTTTAAAACACCAGCAACACTTTATCCTCCTCATCATCATGACACATAACTCTAAATCTCTATGACAACTTTTTCTCAATATCTAACAGATTTAAAAATCTCTCCCGTCTGAATAAACCTTCTACCCAACTCCCATACCGCACGATTCCAGACGCCCAGGCCTGAACATCTCATCTACACCTCCTGTCAACAAGATTAATGAGCGGCCATTGTCTTGAGCTGACATCAGATCAGTTGTTATCTTTAGATATGACGAAGCTTGCAGTTTCTATTAAGTGTGTGTAGCTGCAACATCAGCTCTCTCAATCGTCCTCTTTGGTAGTTGTGGACTTTGCGAGCGTGTGTTTGGAATCCACAATGAGGTCCGTGGCTTGTTTGTGTGAGACATCAGAGATAAAAACCTTGTGTTGTTTTTTCTTTAACAGTGCGATGTGAATATAAAGAAGAAATGCTGTAAACAGAGCTGTTGGTATTGTGGCTTTTCCCCGCTGGGCTTGAAGTGTCTGTCGAAATATCCACTTGAACAGCAAGATCGATAAGTTATGCAGATGTTCATTGAATATTTAATGTAGCCTTTAGGTCTCAATGTCTTTCAAAGAGATAACTGTGTGTATAGTGAAGCACAAGAGATTATTACCATTAACACAACATTTGAAATTCATGCCAATATAAACCTTTGAGTCACGTGGACGGATCAAATGCATCATGAGATGAAGAAAGCGAGAGTCAGATGCATGTATGTATACACAAAAACAGATGATGGTTATAATGTATGTACCGCAGCAGAGATAATTGATATAATGCATAGCAACCTCGGGGCTTTCATAGCACTCACATTTATTATGGGATACATCTCTAATGGTCCGGTCTTCTTTCAGCGCTGATGGGATAGAAATACTGACAGTCACTTTATTATAAGGCTTTGCCAAACACAAGAGCTACCAGCTTCTCCTTCTGCACCGTTTTGAAAAGAATTGTATGGGATTATTAAATCTGTTTCAGTTTAACTCGATGCTTGAATGAAACAAAGCTGATATCGTCTGAGCATCATCTAAGAAACATCATTTTCTTCTGGTGTGTATGAAATAACAACAGTTTAAAAAATGTTTCTATCTTTAACTGAGATGGCAACACCATCTAAATCCGTCCAACTCTTTACAACTATCAAGATCAGAATTCAGCCCGATTCATTCATTTAAACCTGTGACCTGAAAAAAGGCAGAACATCATTTTACACAATATTCGAAATGTTCTCTCAGTTATAGGTAACAGTTTAAACATATTGTGGTTTGGTAGTATAAATAATAAAACAAGCAAAACATCTGGAAATGGGATAAGAAAAATGTATAATAATAAATAAAGTTAATTTTTAAGGACCCGCTGCAAGTGTTTTTTTTTTTTCATTTTTAAGCTCATTTAAAACATAAATATTCTATTTTATTCAAAACTCTCTTAAGTGGGTAATAAAAAATCTTTAACTTTTTTTATCTTTTGTTTATTATACACTTGGTAGACATTTTCCTTGTCTTGCATTCTTGTTTCTATTAACATCACGGCAGACAAACTCAAATGCAACAAACACTCAAATGTCTCATTCAGTTGATCGAAGAGATCTATACACAAATCTTTCAAAGATTCTGAGTCATTGCATACGTAAACATTGGCAAAATGAGCCACTAGTTATTGTTGTGTTTGGTAGTTTGGTGCGGCCCATCTGACTCCAGATCAGAACAGATCGACATCACACTGTTAAATCACAAAGATGCCAGAATGATGATGATAACCATTAACAGCTGACTGTATCAGCACTGATACGACACTTTTATAGGCTAGCACATTTCGTTCTTTGAAAATGTTGCTGCTGTGTCGTTTTGAATTCAATAAATAAAATGTTCAATTTTGTAAGATGGAACAATTTGTGCTGGAACTTCAAAAGGAATAACATTATTCTTAGAAACAGCTTTAACGTCGGAAAAAAATACCACAGCACAACTTTTTTTACTGTAGTTAACTGTTTGGCCTAGTGTAGCGTTTGGGTCAGTTGTGGTCTGGTGGTTTGAGAGTTGGACTAATAATCGGAAGGTTGTTGGTTTGAATCTCAGTGTCAGCAGATAATAACTGAAGTGTTCTTGAAGACATCTTACATCGGTTTACTCTACAGTGATGATTTACTACTGCATAATACTTGAAGTCGCTTTGTATAAGAGCGTCTGCTAAATGAATAAATGTAGACTATAGAAAGAAAATCTTTACCCTTCTTTTATTGTAACTAAAATTAAGAAACTGTATGAAATAGTATATTGC
Source organism: Triplophysa yarkandensis (assembly GCA_033220385.1). NCBI lineage: Eukaryota > Metazoa > Chordata > Actinopteri > Cypriniformes > Nemacheilidae > Triplophysa > Triplophysa yarkandensis. The sequence continues at coordinate 1,085,234 of CM065659.1, forward strand.
ACTTCAATATGTACAATGTAAGTAATCTTCACAAACATCAAGAAATGTTACTAGTTTTCTGTTAATAATAAAGCATTTACTGTTGTACTTTTCCACGACGGCCACAATCAACTATGTACTATCTAAAGTAAAGCTGTGATTAAATATTTAAAAACAAAAACATAAGGAAGATTTGCACATGGTAATAAATCGTGCAAATATTCTAATTTTGATTGCACTCTATATGCATTCAACAAGAGACATTTAGGGGACAACTTCACATGTATTTTTTGGAGAAATGTTAATCTAAAGCGACAAACTGATGAGCTTTTAAAACCACCGGGTCCCACATGACCCTCACACACATGGTGTGTTATAGACAACAACCGTAGAACATAAAGAAGTCTGAACTGCCATTGATCCACATGTCGATCTGTGCCATTGATCACATGATTCATGAAGAAAGCAGGTCACTGCTCCTGCCGCTCTCATCTGATGCTAAAAACATCTCGGATCAATCCCAATGGTTCGGTTTAAAGTCATGTAAAGTCAAAGGAATCAAGAGTGGGTTGACATCAAGCACTTGCTGTAGAAACTCTAATCTCAAGACCTGAAATAACATATTCATAAATGATTGGATTCTATGGATTCTAGGATGTAGATCTAAAGATTTTATAAAAGAAACTACACTTATGAAAGTCATGATGTTTACCTCCATTTCTCTTGTTAAAGATGAAAACTTGTCGATTCTCCTCGATACCAGCTGTGAATTTTTTACGCTCATCTCAACTCTTCAGAAGAGATGTTGAAATGGAGTTGTGTTCGGAGATGGAGATTTGGCTGAGACTTCAAACAGTCGGCTCTGTAAATAACAATACACCTGCTCTAGCCACAGGACATCAGGGTTCAGGAGCACAGCCAACTTGGTTTGAACTGTTTAAGTCATTTGTGCTCGGGTGTGAAGTTGATTGATTCATGTATTTAGCGTGAGGCGAGATTTCCATGCCAAGCAAGATGTTCTCAAACACGCTTCAACTTTTTCATTTGTAAACATAAATCATGCCAAAGGAGATCAGAGAAAGTGCATGGAGATTCCTCATGTCATGGCCCGGGGGGTTTGAAGATGATATTATATGCAGTATCCGTGGAATATTATGGGTGGAAGGAACTTTTGAACCCGATGCCTTGGATGTCATGGCAACATCACTTCAAGATCTTCATAGCATGGAACTCTTCATTGCTTGAATGCTGCCTCTCCGGTTCAAATGAATTATCATTTTAATACATTTTCAATAATTGTTCCAAAGTAATGAGAATAATAAAGACAACACCGAAACTATAACAAAAAGAAAAAAAAGTGGTGAAATCACTTATAACATAAGTTTATACTGACCTATATAATATTGTCATATTACTTTCTTGTGAGAATTACATTTTAAGGCACAGAAAAGGTTTACAAAAGAAATACATTTAGATAAAATTGGAAAAGTCAGAAAAAACCTTACATTTACTATTTATATTTTTTAATGAAGTTTGTAAATAAATTGTATTTATTTTGATATATTTTGATATTACACTTCTCAAACATCATCACTTTAAAAAAAAATCATATTTGTAATAATAATAATAATTTGAAAGATGATAATATACTAAAAAATAATACAAATAATAAAGGTAACAGTAGTATCATGATATAAAACTAAATAAATGTATATATAAATACAAATATAGTAAAAGCAATAATATTTAGTATTTAAAATAACTAATAATATAATTGACACTAATAAGTAATAATTAAAATTAGTGATGTTTTAATAATATTTTCATATATTTATAACCAGCCTTCTATAATCATATGATGTCACCCATTTAATATCTTCAATAGGATTTTATGTTGTATGGGTGTAATAGGTTGTGCTCAGCGAGTCGATGGGAGCACTACTCTCTTTAACCGCACTCCATATGCTATTTTAGCAAACAGCCAACAAGCACGGGCGAGGATATACCCAAGACGACACTTGATTAGATTTGCTGTCGGCAGGGGCATACATCTTCCACCGCTGCTAGATGTGCAAGGAGCGCTCTTCTAAGGGCACGAGGAAATTGAATCGGTGGAGAACATATCATCCTGTGTAGTTATTGACAGTAGAATGCGCTCTGAAGTGGAGGCATGACTCGACTCTAATGAATATGTACTGAAGAACACTAGAGAGAAGAAGAGATGCCACAACCTGATATGCCTAAAAGCACATTTAACCGCCATAAATCTCATTTTTCATGAAAAGCCGAGGCATTAGGCATACAGGCTCCGGTCTGATATTTATTAGCTTTTTATAAGGCAACTATACGCTCTGTACTCAGAGTATTTAGGATGTTTTTTGAAGATTTCTACAGCCTCGCTGTGATTTTAACAGCGTATTGGCAAAGTCACTTGTAAATAATGTTAGGTGTTTACAGCAGTTGTTAATGTATGTACATTCTGTCCTACACACCAACGCTCGTAAATATTCATTATACTGTCAACACAACATATGATGCAATTATTCGGAATATGTACTTACAGATAATTATGAATAATTTATACTGACAATATGTGTGATTTTGTGTGATAGAAAAAGCCACAAGGACTCATTAAGCTTGCCTGCTTTCCTTTAAGTCCTGGGTACAATTATTCCACCATCAATATTATATACCCAGAGCATCCTCAAGCAGACAGGCGTTACCTTAAGGGATAGTTCACCTCAAAATTTAAATCCGGTCATCATTGTATACATGTAACATAGAATGATGTTCAGTCAAATGTTAACGACATAATAGCATTGAATCCCATTGACTTTTCTAGTGTGGTTACAAATCCTCTAGGACATTTTTTTCAAAATATCTCCTATTGTGTTCGAAGAAATTGTCACGTACATGTAAATAAACAGAAGAATCTCAAAATAAAAAAAAAGATTTAGAAGATATAAAGAAGATGTGTTGTTTTTTATCAAATCAAACTGTTGACTTCACCTGAAAACAACTAAGAAGACCTTCTTTGCATTTCTTAGTACAAACATTTGAGTCTTTTTCTCTCCCCGGTTTATTTCTTTGTCTCATGACTCATCTCAAGGTCTCCAGAAGCCGGCAATTTAACACCAGTCTGTCTTGTCAGAAAAGATTCACAGAAATCTCTCTGTACACGAGAGCAAGAATCTGATCCGTGATAGAAGGTAAAGACACGGATACATTCTTTATTTAGTTAACATTTATTTTTAAGCACAATTAAAGAAAAGAAAGTTTTGACAGCTGCTATTAGAGGTAAAACTTTTTATTAGGAATGTGATCTCTGTCTATATATCTGAATGAGAACACATTTCCTCTAATAATTTTTCTTCCTGTCGTTGAATGATGAAATTGCTGCTGTTTTAGAGATAAATCTGTTAGTGTGGGCACTGTTAGAATTGTCTCTGGTCAGTAATAGATGGGGGATTGATTCACGTGACAGGTTTCACGAGTGTTCTTCAGTGTGAGCAGATCTTCCGAGGTCACTGATGCTTGAAAAGGAATTTCACCAAAACAAGACACAACAAATCTTTATTTCATGCCAATGACTTCACAATTTAACTACGTCTCTTAACTGTTTTATAAATGTGTTTTTCTGTTGTGTTCTGGTGTTTAAAGAGTTGGACTTGTAATCAGAAGGTGGTTGGTTTTATAATAACTGAAGTGTTCTTGACTAAAACATCTTACCCCTGTTTACTCTACAGTTATAAATGTACTCTGCATTATACTTGTAAATTGCTTTTGATAAAAGCGTCTGCTAATGAATAAATGTAAATATAAAATGATTGCAGTGTTACGATTCTAGATTGTTGCAATAAGGTTGCTGTTGCAAACAGAATTAACAATATAATTATTTTTGTGATTTGAATATTAAATAAAAATAATAATGCTATCTGAACTTCGGTGCAAAACCCGACGTAAGGAAAACTCATGGAATTACAGTGTTGACATTAAACATGTTGTGCGACTAAAGTGTATTTTTTTGTTGTCTCTTGATAAGTAATTTTGGCTATATATAATAATACATATATATTTATATATATAGGCAGCTGGCAAATTGCCTTTGAGATGCATGTCACTTACTGTAATAAAGAGTGATGAGAATTTCAATCTTTCTCTTCATCATAAAAACTCACTCTTCAAATACATCTCAATGCTACACTCATTCGTATTCCTGCATTTGACCATCATAATTTTAATGTCTTACATCCTATACAAATGTTTGCTCCAAAACAGTATATGGCTATGTGACTAACTGTATACAGTTTTACTTGTAAAGGCAATAAAGTGTTTTCATTGATGTTTTATGAAAATTGCCTTTATCACACTGAAAAAACATATCATGCATGCATTATTTAATGTATATATATACGTAGACATTTTTATATAGGAGTTACATTGACATGTTTACAGTGGACTTATTTTAATGCATTATTTCAATTTCCTGGTGTATTTTAAAGGGTTATGGAACATGGCTATTGTTTGCTTATTAAACAAATAAATTTAAATATAAATGTATGAAAAAGAACAGAGGGTTTGTACCATTGAGGCTCTTTAAAGAACGGTTAAATTATTAATTGAATCAAGATTTTTTTATATCACAGTTTTTGATGTTATGACAGCCTTACTTATATTCTTAAAGAAATATTTCATGATTCCCTCGTCTTTTTGTTTTTACAAACCTCCGTAAATAACCAAGCTGAAATGTTGTAATAAAGCCACAGCTGTCTTCTGTTTTAGTTTATTGTAACCCAAAATACAATGTATATAAACGTTTATTAAAATATAAAAATATGTTGTTTGTGTCCAAAACAGCAAAGAAATGTGTTCAGATGTGTAACAGTTGAAGGTGGAATTCTTTCATCTTAAATCTGACCTTGTTTGAATTGTGAAATGAAAACTTTAGGTCTGGAGACATCTTAAAGATTCACTTTGAAGGCCGGACCACCCAGAAGATCAGAACATCACAGACAGTATGGTGGGGGGGGGGCTGTGTTTGCCCCAGAGGCTGCAAGCAAACACCCCAAACTATCCTACAACAAAACTTTATATAAAATCACTTATAACACTCTTTCAGCATAAGAAAGAAGTGTATTCCTTTTAACTGTAGAGTAATACAGAGACAAACACACTGAGATGTGCGTGTAACTCGAATTAAACATGATGGAGATGAACCATTACCAGACTCCATCTTCTCATAGACTTGTGAATCCAGTTGGGTCTTCACAAGTGGGTCACAGCTGATCCCAGGACAGCAGTTCAAAAAACGCCTTCAATTCTGTTTAAAAATGACAAGTTCATTTTGAAAACCCCTCGTCTTCCTGTGCAAACGCATAGAGCTGATGCTGTAAAAAAACCTCAAAACTCTGAGATCTTTAATCAATTCCACTGCATGAGAACATGATCATATCTACTGGATTTCATGGCAATAATGGGAACGATACTCGTTTAGGAGAAAAAATGGTCTGCATGAGTTGAGTCATGTGTTGGGTGCTGTTGGTGTGATCCATGTTGTATGGGAATCAATAGAAAACCATTAAATTCTACTGGAGTGAAATGTGAAACATACTGGAGGGATTAAATACTGTTTTTGATGCTTTGTGTGACGGTATTTAATTTTTTTCAGGAATAAAATATTGGAATTCGTAAACTGCTGTCTCTCTTTTGCTGTCTTTATCTATTGTTTCTCTTCTTTCTGATGGATCTTTCTGAAGTCTTTCTTGGTGACACCAAATTCTTCTTTTCTCTTTCTGCATTAAGACATGACTTTCTGCTTGTCTCTCCTGTTATGTCTGTCTTAACACCAGTGTCAGTATCTTTTTATTGATGAGACTGTCTGTCTCTCTGTGTATTTCTGTTCTGTTTTGTATGACTCTCTGTCTTTCTTTGCCAGCTCAAACTTGTGTGTTTGACTTCATGAAAGCATCACTGCTAAAAGCACACTTGAGATTGTCAGGAATATTACTGTACTTGACAGACTCAAAGCGAGCACATCAGGTTATATGAATGAAAGTAAGTTTCAAAGGTGAAATGAGGTACTGTACAAACACCTCTATATGGTATTAACCGCACATTTTCACCTTTGGCTGTGTACTTTAAATCAAACATGATCCAGTGCCATTTATACTTGCAGTAAATGGGATTGTTTTTCCTCAAACTGAACTTTATGAACTTATGAAAGAGCTTCTAGCGCTCGCGTTTATAAACTCTTTTCTATGCAAATGTGAAGGTGGGCAAACAGATGACAGTAATAATTCATCTACAATCTTTACATAGTGAGAAAGTTATACATCCGTGTATATCTGTACAGTTAATATCACTTCATCATCTGTGAAATGATGGATTCATCACTGAGAGGCAATTAGGATTTGTTTGCTTCGACCTCACTGATTCACACATCTGAAACTTTGTATAATCTGTATGTACTTTCAAATAAAATCTAGGCCTTAATGTTCCTTGAGAGATTTATTCTTTACGTTCCAGACTGCAGAACAAAAAAGGATAGTTTGAAGAAAGTTGGTAACTGAACTGCAGTGGAAAGCATCGAAATCTATTGTTTGGACACCAATGCAAGTGAATGGAAGATAGCAACATTATATCTTATTTTGTGTTCTTGATGATAAAGAAAGCCATGCAGGGTTGACATAATGGTGAGTAAAACATGACAGAATTTTTATTTTTGGGCGAATTATCTTTTAAACTAGGCTACAAAAAAACAGAAATGTTTTTCAGCAATAAACTAAAAATCGAATAAAAATCGAAATATTGACCGAAAAAAAATGAAACTAAGATAGCAATGTTCAAAAGTGTGTACATTTTTACAAGAAAGTTTAAAAATATATTTTAAAAATACTTATAAATATCCAAAAGCTAATTTAAAATATATAATAATAATGTTTTTCCCAAATGTTTATTATTTGTTGGTGTACTGTATGTGTCTGTTAATAGATAGAATAATGATTTGATTTTGCCAAAATGTTATGACTTTAAAAGACATTTTTACATTTCTTAGAGGTTAAAATCTTTTTCCGCCCCTCATCGCAATTTAAAGAAAGAAACATATGAGTTACTTGTTGGTTTTAGAGTTAATCCTGACCACCGTGTTATGTCATGAAAGTAAAGGTCTGATTGTGATTCATAACTATATTATGAGCACAAAATAAAATAAAGCTTTAAGCAGAGGACGGATGGAGATTTGAGTCACTATTCACTAATAATCTTTCACTCCAGTGAACTGTTAACCAGTGTGAACGACTATAACAGTCTCAAAGTCATCCGGTCAACCGCATTATTTGCTTTACTCTAACAAAACCAACCTCTCTCAGATCAGACATTATTGCTACTCTCGTAAACTTTCATTGTTTGGACCAACATTCTTAAAAATATCTTCATTTTGGTTCTGCAAAGGAAAGTCATAGAGTATTGAAGGACATGACTATTAAAAGACATTTGTTTTGTTAAAGTGTCTCGGGCTTGTAAGACTTGCGATTGATCATGTTGTTCAAACATATGACGTGTGCAGAGTACAAAGTAAAAATGATGACAACTTTTTTCTCTCTCTGTCTTGCCTTCCTCTCTTATTACCAGTAAGATGTCATCTCAGTTTCCATGGCAACCACATCACCACAGAAAGCTAATGGTGAAAATCTTCAGTGCCTAAGTGTTTCGTCCAAGCAACAGCAAGTCAGCTATAGTTCAGTCACTCAGTGCAGATGGATGTGTTTCTATGACACCGGGACAACTCCTACATACTAGCATCAATACAGAAGATCTCCATCACAAACATCATGAGCCTGATGTGTGGAAAAGCTTCAGCTAGTGATCGATATCAAACCGACTACAAGAGAGAAATGATTAAAAATGACCTGAACTGGTACATAACAAACTGTGGTAAATCATTATAAAGAATAAAGAATAAATATATATTTAACATCTAATTTATGTGAGATTTAAATGTATTTATTTAATGAACATCAATAAAAATGTAGATAACAAACATTCACAACAATCTTGTATAATACATTTAGCACATATAATATTATAATATAAATGTGTTATAATGTAGAATGCTTCTTATATATTTAAACAAATTTATCACATTTTTACAGGAAATAAAAAAAAAAACACATGCCAAAAGGAATGTTACAAATGTGTACATGTAATTTTTATTACAAATATGTGGATATAAAATAAAAACAAAACTCAGTTGAATTACAAATAATGTAATTTTTTAATTAAACAAATATTTAAAAACACTGAGCTCACCATAGATGAAATCTTACAAATGGTATTTATTATAGTAAACTTAATCCATCTAAAAATAAAACTAGATTAATGCCCGTATCGTTCATGTACACAGAATTATTCAAGGATATCTTGGCTGTCAGAACGAGAGTTCACCCTTCAACACACTTGCTGGCTAGATTTATATTATTCCTCATTTTTATTATGCCATAATCTGAATTAGGAGTTATGGAAAGGTCATTCTTAATTCTGCAGTTACAATTTCCACATCAACCAAAGAACATTGAGTTTTAAAGTACACCATCCTCACATTATTGTTAAATATGTCATTTTCTGTCTGTGATGCCTTGAGGAAATTGAAATGAAGTCCATTGTGATACTTCCAGTGGAAATAGAAGATCTGATTATGAGTTCATCTTCTCTTATGAAGACTCACAATTAAATGCAAACATTTTCTATAGGCCCTAATTCACCGTAGTATAGAACAGAGTACAGATAAAACTGTATAGGTCTTCTCCTATCAGTCTTGATTAGGTCTCGACAAGCAACAGTGATGCAGGATAAGAAGACCTGAGCATCAATACCGTGGTAAATGATATCTAACGCCAAGGACCGAGGGGGCTCTAAAATGGAAAATTGCTAAAGTGAATGGAAATCACTTCCCCCTGAAAGACGAATACATTTCGCTCGGGTCATCATTTGTAATTTTAAACCCCTTTTCAATGATTATAGAGGCGAGTCGTTACTGAAAAAAGCACGAGCACTTAAGCAAGCGTGGCCCGATGTGACTCTCACCGGCCATAACTGTGATGAACGTTCCAGAATAATGCATGATGGGGATTTAGAATAATTAACTAACGAAGAAAAGCAAGTTGTCAAATCGTGAAGATAGCAAACCCAAACTGACACCTCAGTAACGTTCTCTTTAATGAACATAGATGATATGTACAACACTCTGTCCTTGAATGAAAGGATGACATTCAACGATAGGGACAATCTTCACTCTGCAAAAATAGGTCGCTCTTAAATTATGCACGTCCACCGACTTATTACTCCACTTTCTCATGGCAGCATTTCAGTCAAACGGGGGCGTTCTACAAGAACCCCTCAAAAGCAACTTGCCCCGGTCAGAAAGTTTCTGTGGCTTTCGGTACAAAGCGTCCCTGAGCTCTTTGGTCCAGAGGAACTTAAGACGGCAGCGAGAGTCTATTTAAAACAGAGCAATTGATTGAAAGGACTCTCTTACTCTATGGATTGCGTTTCTTATTTCCAAATTCGTCCTTGAGGCGATGACTTTATAAAGCCTGTAAGGTGAACGGACGGCTCAATGAGAAGGTCGAAATGAAAACTCGGTTCTCTGAAGGACACGCAACGTTTCAGAGCTTATCATACATGCACCAGGGGAAACAATCGATAACAATGAGTACTGGAATCACATAAGCGAGCTGGATTATCGGATTTGCCGGGGTTCAATTACACCGAGCATGTGCATTCACTCAAGAGTGTTTCTGTTTTTTTTCTAAAAACTTTCCCCATTCCAATTATTATGCAAAGACAATAAGTATAGCCATTGTAGTCATATTTCCCAAAAGTGTTTAAATCTGTGTCTCTGTTGTGTTATTAAGACATTGAGTTGTTCATTTGAGCATCTACTGTGAGTCTGTAAATGAAAGAGGAGAGAGAAACATTTTCTGAATTTGCTTGATGTACCAGAGCTTCGGTAGCATCCCAGAGTTAAAAATCCTGTCGATGTCGGCCCAGTTTTTGAGCAGTGTCATGGTAATGTTGCATACGCACTTTTATTTAAACACTTGCATCTGCCTTTTTACTGTTTCTTTCCTAAATGAATTCATGTTCTGAATGACTCGGACAACATAATGAGTTTTGAACGAATTGATTTAACGATTCAGTAAATCTACTGCTGCCAGCTACTTTCCGCTTTAGTTCCACATTATATTCAACTAAAGTCCAACCTAAAATCCCTAGACACTAGTGTGGGTTTACCATTGTAAAAATCAATTCACACATTTTATATGTATGTATATATGTATATATAAACCAAAAGACTATATAAACAATGTTTAATATCTAAAACATAGATATTATATTATATTATATCTTTATAAATACATAAACAAGCTTATTCAACAAAATATGCAGTATATTGTGTGCATCCATTGTGTTCTGGTGGTTAGAGGGTTAGTCTTGTATCTCCGTATCAGCAGACAATAACTGAAGCGTTCTTAAATAAGACATCTTTACCCTGATTACTCTGCATTGATAATTGGCTACTGTATAATACTTTCACTTTGAGCAACTTTGGATAAAAGCTTCTGCAGAATCAATAAAAAATATAAATATAAGAAAACATAAAAATAACCGCACACATTATATTGTCTACAGAGAATGATTTCGTATCTGTGTATTGAAGAAATATTGCATTTTAAAACATGGCAAAGCATTGTGATACTATTGTGATACTTCAGCTGTTTTCAAGAGATATGTACATGGTCTCAAGTCAATCCTGTCCCCGATAATCAAACCCATGACCTTGTTTTCAAAAGTTCTATGCAAACGTTCAGCAAAAAATATCCACAGTATAAAGTGAGAACACCTTAAAATGTATTTTTATTTTAAACGCTAAAAGTAACATTTCAATATTTATTATCAGCTGAAGAGTAATGAAAGCGCAATGCAACATAAAGGCATATATGATGTGGCTTGTTAAATATCCGCTGTGTGAAAAGACTGAAATTGGGTTTTAATTCCTTCTAATGGCATTCTCATGATTTGTTGAAGCACTCTCAGGACCAACTCTTAAACGCTGGAAATCCCAATACCTCTATCACCCTTAATTCCAATTCACTCTTCCATTCAAAGGCCACAATAATGTCTTCTTATTACCCCTGCCCTCCTCCTGTTTGGCATAATTCTGAGAACATCAAGTTTCCTGCTAATGTCACTCACTAACAAGTGTGTGACCACATGAGGAACGGATCCAAACTTCATAAGAAACAGGGTCAACAGCGTCTGTATTCTGTAATCTGTATCTGAGTATATTTGATGAAAAATGAGATCATTTTGAGATCTTCAATAATATTGACTTTGATCTTAGCTTAGTTTGAGACATTGTTGAGATCTCTTCTGAAACTAAAAGAGATATTTCTATCTTTTGCCTCATTATCTCATAATCACATGGTTGTCGGAAATAAGATGAAATCAACAATGATTCTCATAATGGAATTATATAAGACTGGGTTGATTAATTCATGGAAAATAAGCATCTTTTATTATGTTTTAGAAAAAAATGGCCAGTCTGTAAACTCTTTTCACTACAATTTATTTAGGAAAAAGAATCAAGCCCTTTGTGTGCAACATGTTAAAATAACCCAGTCATGGCCAGAACAGAAAACGCAAGCTCCCTATAACTTCCACCAAAGTCATGTAAAACAGGTCGAGTAGTAAAATAAAAGCAAAGTATAGAACTGTATGTCTTGCTCACATTCAGATTATAACACAAAAGATATCTTTTGAAAGATTAATAGGAACATTATGCAGGGCAGGAAAGAGAGCTTTCCATATTTCACACAGAATTGTGTAATCTAGACTCATTGTCTGGCTGGAAGTTGACATAAATTAGAATCAAGATGAAGCTTACTGAGACTTTTCTCTTTTTCCCGTTAACACTTTTTCTTCCAAAGTTATATTAAGTGCTATGAAAAGCATGTTGGATTTTAAGGACAGCAAACCCTTGACTGTATTTTAATAGCTCCATACGACAGGGGATTTTAGAGTTATAAACAGCCCACTGGGAAAACACTGGGGAAGAGTTGGCAAATTAAAATTTGAGTTTAAGGTAAATAAATGGAGTGATGCTTTCATTTCTCCTTTAAAGCAAGATCATTTACATCTTGCTCCCACGGGTGAAACGGTATTTTAATATTCAGGCTATTATCCAGGAGGTGCGACGACTTCTCTTAAATTCACTCTAAAGTAGGCTTACGGTAATTACATTTGTGTATAGAAGATATATAATGGAACACACACAGATGACTGTATACCTCAACACAAATAAACAGTTTATTTTACAATCACCTATCTGAGTTTAACAGTCGCACATATAGATTTGGATGATGATTAAGACCAAGATCTGAGTCATTCAGGTCTCAGGAACTGCAAAATGGTCAACGCTTGAACTAACAGACGAATCAAAATGATTTGTATTGTAAAACGCTTTCCTTAATAAGTGTAATATTACTTTAAACAAAAGAAAAATAAAGGCCAAATGTGGGCAAGTCAAACATCAAACCCAAACCTCCCCGAGGACCCTCCTCCTGCCAAAATTGATTAAAATGACAAATTTGATATAGATATATAGAATAATGCAATCTTTCAATTTATCAATATATTAACACAACTATTAGCAATCGTTTGAAATCATAAATCATGAAAAGACAAAAACTCCCATTAGATCTTTAACTACCAACTACAAACTATTTTCATGCATTTACCTTTACATACAAGAAACCTTTTTTTAAATATCTCTGTGTTCACCAGATTTGGATTGATCCGTCACACAACCCAACAAATAATACATGTGGGGCTACCTGACAATTTCAGACTGATTCCAAATTGGTTAAACACAAAAAATCTGTGGAACCTTGATTTAAAAATCTTTATAGTTATATGGGCTAGAAAACAAGACATCAATGCAAGACATTTGTTGTAGTCAGGGCTGTCACAATATTAGATTTTCTGATGCATGTTTGTTAATTTCTATAAACAAGAAACTTTGAGTTTGGAAAAGTCCTGTTGTCAGAACAGAAGAGATATCGGGAAAAGTCTTGATGTGAAAGGCTTTTCCTCAATCACTCCATCTGGAGCATCTGACACACTTTGGTGTAATAAGCTCACATTGCCCTGTATTACATGGGTACAGCAGTGTTCAAGTGCCAATTTGGATTCTTGCCACCCATTTTGCCACTCAGTAAAGCAGCAGGTTTGATGGCTTTAGTGAACACTCAACAACAGCCAACGCTATAACAAGACCGGGTCTTCTTATGGCCACATCAACAACCTTCTGTTCAGACTGAAGTCTCAGAAGCCAAATACCTGCTGTACTGGTTTATGAAGTAACTGAGATATTCACCACGGTAACTTACAGACCTGCTCGGTGCCATCCACACCCATCTGCCCGTCCACATTTTCAACTCTGCGTTCAACCTCCATCTACAGACATCTTTATCCAGCCCCGGCCTGCTGGCACCATCATGTTTTTTTTACTTCTTTTGCATTCTTTATCTTTTGTCACAGGTTATATTATGGGAGTACTTTAAAGAGGTTGCGAAAGCCTTCGCACAACAAGTATAATTGGTTGTTCTTCCGTGATATCTTCCCACCTTGCACCAAGTTTACACATCAACGGCCCTTCTGAAAATGTCATTTTCGCTCAACAGGATGGACCGCGTGTTATATACAACATTATTCTTTTATTTAGAAACATGACTCATACGTTTGGAGAACATTATCAGCACTTGTGCTCTGGCACACATCATTGAGCTTCATCCACAAATGTCCCACAGAATGAATCAGAAAAGATTAGAACAGCTAAACACGGTATTGTGTAACAGGATGGTACGTCGCAAAATAAGAAAAAACGAATCAAATATGTATATATGAAATAACAAGACTGCAAGAGAGAAATGACAAAAAGTCAAAAATGACAAATGTAATAAAAGAAATAATAGTCCAAGATTAAAATAGTTGCGTAGATGAATGATAAAAGAACAAGACTTTTTTTAGAGAGAATAGATGAATTTTGGTTATAAACAAACTGTATTCATGCGATGTCGACAGTTTTTAAGCATTCTTCTATCACATATTGCATAACATAGCCAGTAAACACAGTTTTCTTTATTTGTACTCCTAGACTATAAACATATTTAAATGTATAGATTTAGAAAAGAGAATATTTCACACTCAGTTTTTTTTGTTCAGGGTAAAATGATTAGTTTGTTTTATGGTGTGAACGTCTAACAATATTTCCACAAAATTTCATAAAAAACATTTTTTATATTAGCCCTTTTTTAAACTTTTAAGAATACAACAGTAGTATTCGTAATAAAACACAGAAAATGTTATTTTGATTTTAAACCATTTTGCATTGTTCTTGGCTCGCTGTCTTTTATTGGTTTTTGTGTTTATCCACGGCTATATGAGCCATCTGGAGCCTTTGATAGCAACTGCACCTAAAGCTTTACATGCAAAATTCTCTATAAATCTTTAAATTAGTTGCATTATCACACACACCATGCTTTTGCACATAAATATAATGCAAACATTCAATACAGAGGTAATTTAAACGACTCTTGTGCAATTCCGGCATTACATTTCGAGGTTATGCACAATAGAAAAGTCTATTTATATTCAACACCACACTACTGACCTAAGCAATGTTTTAAAGCTTATTCTATTGCTATCCTCCCACAGATGAGATTAAAGAATAATCTACAAGAGACTCTTCACGAAGAGTCCCCCACCCACCCCCCAAAAAAGGAAAAAAGGTCAGACTTACATCCAGCTGGTCCAGAGAGATAATAAACCATATACATCATATCTGCATGAGCATAATGGTTTATGTTGATTCACGGATATGTGAAAAGGTTAGACTTAAAACGATGTGTATGTATACACGGTATACAAACATGATGACAATATTAACCCTGAAAATGTCAAATGCGTAACTCAAATCTTGACATTCCCCATTACCACAACAATTCTGATGCTGTGTTTTTACTTCACCCTTCGCAAAACTATATTATACAGTTTAATTATTTATTTGATAACACATCCATTGTAAGAACAGAATTAAACAAATACATCAACATTTAACATAGTGTTAAAAATACATTGATTTAAAGCTCAAATATCTTCTCTTTAGGGTCTACATTTATTCACCTCATTGCTAATCTTGCTCTGCTACTTTTAAATATCATCAGAAAAAGTTTTAATAAAATTCCAACCCTCAGTTTCAAAAAGCATGTCAATCTCTTCTTCTCACTGTTGAAGCACCATTATTAAAGCTAAACATTGCTTATTGGTTTTGCAAACCCAGACATTTAAAAGAAAAATTACTTTTAAGACAAGTCTGATTCACTACAAATTGATATTTCTGAGAATCACAAGGCTTCTCAATGAATATGTTCTTTTTTATAACAGATAAAAGTTTATACTAGACTATTTAAAAGTACTAAAGAATCAAAATGTTTCAACACAGCCAGGATTTCAAAGTCTGCTGATCCATGAATTATTTTCAACTATAAAAAATATTATCTGTCAATCAGCAGTTCGGACCATCTGTCAGTCTGAAAATGTGTTTCGCTGTATTAGCAGCAAATAGAAAAATATAGTGTTCAGCGTTTATGCAAAAGTGTTTTTTTCAGAGTTTGTTCCTTATGGTTTATATTCCACGCTTAAGATTTGAATTCAAACTAGGCCGCGTTGTCCAAAATCAGCATAAAATTGCAATTCACCGAACAAATGTGGGCAAGAGAAAAAGCCATTAGCTAAAAATCAAGCGAGAGCTGCTCAAGTGAGCTTCCCCAGGCACAAAGCCAAATGTTTGGAAATATTTGTACACTTGTATTATTACTCTCCATGGAGAATTATGATTCTGTAATATTTCCATATCATCGAGTTAGAAGCTTGGTCATCTCCGTATTACAGACATGCCCTACTGCACACATGCTTTTTTATTTCATTTTAAATAAAGGGTTATCATCCTGACGCAGACCAGACACTTCCAGAGGATCATTCAAGATTCATGTTTATTTTATGACTAACACTAATCATCAAGAAAGTATTATGTGGCCATTTGGCCAACGCATTAAAATGTAGTCTTTTGTCTTTCCTCATAGCTTATCCATGCTGTCCTTTAAAGCACACTGTGTCCGTGGGAAGTAGAACTCTCGGAGGAGGGAAAACATTTGCCAAACTGGGTCTTCGTGAATAATTGCTGATCCCCTACCTCGGCTCTAGTGAGCTTGAAAAGCCCTCACCTCTGACAAATGACACAGCCGGTCTGATCCGCCGGTGAATCCAGACAAGCATCCAGATGAGACTGAGGAGACAGGCCGACATCCGTATTACTGGATCTGAGATCTGTTTAAGTGTGAACATACATTTAACCTTGAAAAAATTAACTCCTTTATTAACGGAAGCTCATTCAGATATTCAAAGATAATACTTGAGAGCGGGTCAATGTCACATCCCATAAGAAAAATGTTTTCATTCTCTTACTGCGTTCAAGTGAAGTCAACAACACGAAAATCAGCTCTGATGGAAAAACCAGCGGGTGTTCCTTTACCAAACACATGAAGGGAAATGTGTGGAATTACCCGGATAATTTGTCCCTCTCGCTTTTCCTATCGCAGCCAAACATCTTTTGTCTAAACCTTCCATCATAAACACGGCGCTTATTTCCAAGGATCAAATGTTTAAAGTGTACACGAGGTTGACCATTTAACTCATGTTTGTTTAACTCAATATCAGCTTTGTTGACATGTATACACATTACATCCCTAAAACCAATTATGTCATCATTGTGTCATATTAGCCTAGTGTTTAAACGAACTGTTTGTTTAACATCACTTCCTGTCCGAAGTCACAGTCGGAGAGACTGCAAACAGGGTATTTATCTCAGATAATGATGCTACAATACATTTAATAAATGCTCGCCTTAGTATTATAAGATTCTATCTGACGTTTTGTCAATACTGTAATTGTTACGTTACAATTTACATTCATTTACGAACTGTCATAATTATGCTGTGTATTATTCAAACATTTACAGCCAATTGGAATGCAACAACTTTAAAGCGCAATAACTTATAAAGAGCCTTAGAAATACAAGACAACAAAGTTTTATCTGCCACAGTTAATATGTTCGAAAAATGTGAATAATAATATGTGAATAAATGTATTGAAACAAAACACATGTAAATCTAAATAAAAGTTTTAAAGTAAAATAAAATGGTGTATATACTTTAATCTAATGTCTGACATTTTTGTAACACCAATTGCTTCACAAAAAAGTTAAAAATTGCAAAAAAAACAATAATGAAATTATTTGAATATTTCAAATATTTCTCGTTGACATCAGTTTTTCTCGATGAAGACCAAAAAGACCAAAAGTCAATTGCTCCTGGAAAAATCCTGGTCAGAATTCTCTCTTTTTTAGAGTTGTGGAAACGATCTTAGAATATATCAATCTGATCCACAAACAAAGGTCTATATCATTGAATATCTCAATATGAGCTTGTTACACTGACAAGTTGACTTAAATGAAGTTAATAATGGAGCTTAATTACTTTTTATCACTAACAGAAAGAAAATACATTCACATGAGTCGGTGTTGATGTATCAGAAATTCAAGTATAGAAATATAAGAAGAAATAAATATATCAAGAAATGTACGTTTTTCCCATTGAACTCGCATGCCTTCAGTTGTCTTTGCTTTTAAGCTGGAAAAGGAGAAAGTATTTTGTCTAAATTACATCCTTCAGCTTTCATTGGTAGAAAAGGTCAGATTTCCTGGCTTACCCTAAAGCGCACAAGATGCTCTTTTGAACATTCTGAAATCATGCGGGGATAACACGGATCATCAGGTTTTACTCGTGCTTGTGGAGTTCTGTTTAGTTTCAATGCAACATTTCACTTAAATTGTTGTACTGATAATAGATTTTCTAATGAATTATAGAAGTGTAAAATCGAAGAACAGCATCTTCAGTTATTAGATGCCACCGTACAGTATATATTGCCCATTATCTGATGTAAATCCTCCCACAGATCTCTTTCTTCTATAATTAGACAACATATATGGGAATTCATATTGGAGTATAATTGAACGTTGAAATAAAGATGGTGTAGATTAATGGGTTAATGATGCCATTAAATGATCGTTTAAAAAGGTCAATATGAGTTTATGCAGTATTATGTCTGCCAGGACCTTGATGCCTGCTTCACTTCTTCAAGATCTACTGGGAAAGCCTCTGAAAAGAACAGGTTCAGTAGATATCACTCCATGTGCTACAGGGGCTTAAATAAATGAAAAGTCATTGGGTCAAGCCAAGGCGGACTCTTCACATGAACCGAAGTCATTTTAGACTTCTGCATATACAAAGAAATGCACTTTGACCTCAGACGGTGAACCTAATTATCCTTTGGCATTAATAAAAAACACAATTTAACTGTAAATGTTTTAATTCGGGTCAGTGCTTAAATCGTCTAATCACTCACCGACAGATGAAGTTACTCAGAAGTATTCTGTCAAATACGTATTTATAATATTATGTAGTACTTATATATATTCTATTTAAACCTAACGATGGAGTCAAGAGAATCTTAATTAAGACTTTAAGGGTTTGACAACAGACCAGCACTCCCCAAATTCTGAGAGTCATCATAAACAATGCTAAATACTATTTGATGTGTTTGTTAAAAACTATTTTAACAAGGAAATCATCTATATATACTCCTTATTAGCATATTTTCTGTCCATGCGTTAGTTTGCATTTTGACTTATATTTCTGGCAATCATCTCTTGATTTTCTGAGAAATCTTTAATAATTTGTAAAATTTTTAGACATTACCATTTATTTATTTCTTACTTGCCAAAACCTTTTTTTGCAAAAACCTCCAACGCTCATCTCCTCAACACTGCTAAAGATCAATTTAATAGTTCAATTTCTCTCTACAGTATCCACGGGGAGGTCTGCTCATGTAATGCACTTGAATGGACCAGTAATTATAAAACTAGGACATATAGCAATGGGAGATAATTAATATTACGCCATCCCGGCGAGAGTTTTTTTTATGAAATGTAGGATTTGACGAAGGCTTTCAATTATGTCAACCCCACTGGGTACTCACATCCAGAATGTATTACATCTATATTAGGTGCCCGCACATGACAAACGTGTTGTACGGGCGGAGTTGCAATCTCAGGGGTTTCTTACCCATGATGGGCTGTTATCTTTAATTCATTACACATACCAACATTTACATTTACATTTAGTCATTTAGCAGACGCTTTTATCCAAAGCGACTACAACAAACAGATGATCTGACGGATCTCACCACATGAAGGCTATGTCAGTATGCCCGGACAATACTATAGAAAAGACGATAAAAAGAAAGTGACCTTAAAGCTGAGTTGACGAAGCGCTATAAAGAAAACTTTAATGAAAGTGAACGTTTCAGAGAAAAATACATTTCACAGCTTCTGTTTGACCCTCAGATAGAACATTACAACCATATGACTCACTTCTAGAACATTGAAAATGGCTGTGAATGTATTCACAATACTTACAGTAGATAGTTTTCAAGAGATAAAATAGACAGTTTGGTCAAATGTACGTACAGAACAGTAAATTACAGATTATGCTTCTTTAACAAAACATTGAAGCTCACATATTTTCATGGATTATAAAACATACAGCTTTGAACAGATCTAGATCTCCAGCTTCAGAACCCAAGAGGACAAGCAAAGAAATGGGTCGGTGCAAGAAAGGGGAATTAATGTTCTATGTGACCCTGCTCCTACTTGCGACTGACCTTGTTCATCCCTTGCGTTTGTTTATCTTGCTATTAATAAATGTGACATGCAGAACAGTTCATCAGAGGGGTTTGGCATCAGTGATATAGATGAGCTCCGGATCTCCGGTGACTTTAGCACATGACCGATAATTCACAAATCACTGTTGATTTTATCAGGTTTCATACATGATCTGTGCTTGTCATGAACACTACAGATTCACCAAACATTCACATCAGCCTGAGATCAAAAAAGTCAAGGTTCACTTTGGATTAATATTAATACTTATGATTGTTTACTGCAGTGAAACTGTAGTGATCAGCTGTCCAGAGGTTTCCATATTCAATCAGTTTCAATCTGCATTATCTATCGAAAATATCCGCTTAAACATGAAACCACTCAAACCGACTCAAATAATAAATATCAAGCGCCAGACCAGTTATTTTACACAACTTAACATATACAAACAAACCCAACACTACATAAAGAAAATGTGATGTAACAGTGTATGACTTAGGTCAAGGTGTGTGGTGACTATATCATCATTTAAGAAAATATACCAATAGACAGTCCACACAACAATGTAAGATTGTTCTTTTCGGATTTATTCATTTTGGGTCAAAGTTTTTAAAGATTTTTTTAAAGAAACCCCAAACACTGGATGTATCTTGACAAAATGTAGATACGTTACACAATGTTCACATATAAAACTAAACAGTATCGACGGCCTCTTTGTTTAAAGAGATTTCATAAATGAATTTGTCAGCATAGACTTTTCACAGTAGTCTAAACTAGTAAAGTTTAATTCAAAATTTCATTTAAGATTTTAAAGTGAAGAGTTTACCATTTTAACAAATAAACACTAAACATTAAACATTGATTTACCCTTAAAATATTTTCAGACAAGTAGTGCATCATTTGCTCAGATTTAATTGTTTTTTTCCTGTATAACAACCGCTCTATAACACTTATGATGAACAAGCCTAAGTGTTCTAAATTTAGCTGGTGAAATGACAGCAGCACGCTGAACGTTCATCATAAATGAGCAGAAACTTTCCAGTAAACAACAATAAATAAAGGCTAAAACTCTCTGTATGTATTTCAGCATATGGAAGTTTTAATTTCTCCATTTGTCTCAATGATCACATTTATATTTATGCTCATTTCAGATGAGATTCATCTTCTAAAAAGGCAGAATTTATCTTCTTTATATATTCCATCCCTACTATATAAATGCAGGCAAATTTAAATGCATTCATTTTCTGACAGCAGATGTAAAAAGCTGGGCTTAAAAGCTATGGACAATAAAAAACATTTATCACCTAAAGAAGAAGCTCCATTAAAATGTTCACATTAGTTGGGTAATGAAGTAGTGATATTAAACCCCTGATCGTTCTCGAATAAAGGAAACAAACTCAGAGACAGGCGAAAAACACGCTTTTAAAGTACGAAAGAAAAAAGTGTGTAACAAAGATGTTTTGAGGTCTGAGAGCTTACATTTTTTCTTGATTTTCTGCAAAAGAGTTTTCTTGACATTCTTGATTTAACAAATGAAAAACATGTTTATAATAAAACACGACTAGTTATTATAAAATAATATAAAATAACTTTCTCGCACTTTCTCGCATCTCTATATGAGAAGAGAATGTGTGCCCCAAACAACAGCATTGAAGAATAAAATTAAATGTTATTTTTTAGTTAAATCTATTACAGAGTTCTCTTTATATTTAAAGATTTATTAATAAAAACATATAACTTTTCTTCCTCTCTTGAGAAGTACAATAACATCAGTTGTTCACAGTGATTGATATAGAAGAACTTTTTTTGGTTGCATTCAGTCACAGGTTCTTAAAGGAACCATCTTCTTCTTTCATTGATATCATCTAAAGATACATTTTCACCACAAAGAATCTATTGTGAGACAGAAATCTTCCTTCGGATATTAAGGGTCCTAATGTTTCAAATGTTAAAGTTTCTGGTGACCGTACGTCAAAAAAACACAACTAGATCCAACACACTTCACTTTGAGAGAGTAACAATGATGAAAGATGTTTTCTCTGTGGTTATTTATTTATAAAAGAAAAGGAAGGGATAGTTTGAAAGGACATATGCGAGCTGCAGGACATCCCCGCGGGAGGCTGGGGAATTCCATACATATCCCGCTCACAATGACCTGCTTTCCTGAAGACAGATCCGCACGGATGAGCTTCAGGACCCGCATGGGTTTCACACATCCTTGCTTTCCTCATTTATTAACATGAGACACATTTTTCTTTGTGAAAGATAAAGGGGAGGAGAGAGTGAGGGAATGAATGCATATGAGAGCAAGAGAGAGAGAGAGAGAAAGGAGCCACTATCATCTGACTGACACGTCCAGCTCCAAGCGTCTAAATTCCTCCTTCATCTCTTGTTTCCTCGTCTCTCCACTGAATCATGCCAACCCTGAGGGCAGGGAATGAAAGCCGAGGCTCTCTGTCGCACCGTTTCGTCAATTCCAGGCCGCGCATCCCTCATCTGAAACACTTCAGTGTGGATGAACTCCTACACCACATTTATAATACAGAAATGCTTGACCCTTTCCTCTGCTAGATAAATCACGCTGCCTCAAGCAAGGTCTCTCCTGCAAATTTTAGAAGCGTGTGTCCTAAAAAGAAGTCTGCACGCTAAACAATACCGAGCTTGTGCTTACTTAAGAGAAAAAAGGAGGACGTTTGCACTGAATCGGGGCTTTGTTTGAAGCTCATCACAGAGGATTTTGCCCTTAACTTCTCAGCTTCAGTCTGTCGACGCATCCACTGTACACATCTCTCAAAGCTATCATGTGCCGTGCAGAGATGTCTTTAAAGCAAACCCCTCCTCGTGATGTGACACAACCATCCCATGTGGCGGTTCTTTAATCTTTTAATGCCCCCGTGCTGCCAGTCCTGATATAACACCGCACATTCACACAAACGTGAGCATTCATCAGAGATGCCACAGTGACAGGGTGTAAACATCTCATCTAGGTCTCAGATATTTCTCCTGGGAAATAAGAAAGAATATTCAGACATTTCTGGATTAGAATTTTAAAAGAGATCTCAACATTGTATCAAACTGAGCTCAGATGTTTTACATCTGGAATCAAAAGTTAATGTGACCTTAAACATTTCTCATCAAGTTTACTCTAATCCAGATTATTTACTTCTATAAAGCAATTTTAGGAGAAACAAAAGAGCAACTTGATTCTTTGTTTCAAAACTGATCATTCTCATGTTTTAACATTCAGCATTATGATCCTGGTGGGACTGAATCATAACTCTCAATATGGTTTAAGTATATAATTTCTTCCACAAATGACCTCTGGGACATCAGGTATCACTAGAAACATACTCTCCTTGTATTGCGTTTTATCACCGCTGTTAATTTTATGAAGGCAGTTAAGCAAAGTGGAGAATCCACTGCCAGCAGCTTCACTGCAACACCAAAAGAGAAGAGAAGAGATTGGGACTGGGAAAGAATTTGGTTTGCGCCGCGGTTATGAGAGGCTCGGAGACTGATGATACCCATTTTCAAGTGCAACAGGGTTTCTCCTCATGCATTATAATGTTTTTCTCTCTTTCTCTCTCTTACTCGCTCTCTCACCCGCTCACAATGAAGCCTGTGTTCTGTAAAGTGTGAGATGCATTTGAAAGTCCACTAAAATATTGACACAGAGGACAATTTAGTTCCCATCAATTGAACTCTAATGAACCACATGACGACATGAACACTATGCTTTACCTAACAGTATAGATATATATTGTTTATGTTACAAATTATTACTTTATAATCTACATGCTATTTAACATAAGTCAAGCATAAACTATATAGTATTGACTGTGTAGTATAGTTATATAGTACACGGTATATGGTAAATACTGTCTATTTAACAGAATATTTTACAGAAAATTATACAAATAAAATAAAAACTCAACCATATATATATATATATATATATATATATTTCTATAATAAACGATACTAAACTAATAGTACCATAATGAACAATAGAATATATTTATACCATACATATGCAATACGATACAATACCAAGCTTAAATAAACTGTACAGCTATATAGAAAACTATACGTTAAAATATTTAAATTAAACCTTAACTATATAAGCTATAATTTCATTTACATTTATTCATTTGGAAGATGCTTTTATCTTAAGTATCTTACAGTATTGTACAGTGTACATCTATCAGTGTAGAGTAAACAGGGGTAAGATGTCTTCAAGAACACTTCAGTTATTATCTGCTGACACTGAGACTCAAAACAACAACCTTCTGCTTACAAGTCCAACTCTCTAATCACCAGACCTATATAAACTTTAGATAATAAACTATAAAATACATACATACAATATATCTGTAATACAATGCTATACTATTCTATAATCACCTGACAAATCCCACAGTTTACATTTTACAGATGTACGTGTGTGCCATCTTACTGTACATACAATTTATGCCAATTCTGCAGGCTAACAGTTCTCAAAGATCTCAAAGTTTCCGCATTGACAAAAAACATGAACCAACGAAGTTTGAGCCCATTTTCTTTTCCATAACTGGGTTCTCATGACGCACATGTCTTATATAAAAAGAGATGTTTTCATGTGTGACGTTAATACAGAAGTTAAAAACTGAAAACTTGAACTTCATCTGTTCCGCACATTACACCACGATATTGTGTTCTATTATGCATTTTGGAAAGAGAATGTTATTAAAAGTCACGGAACAATGTAGACTTAGAGAAGAAAACCTTTTTTATTCCTTGTGTCCCGAGTGTAATTTAATTATTTATTTTTCAGTCTTTCATTATTCAACAAAACTGTGAACTAAAAGAACACAAGCGCTGAGTTTTATTCTTGAAAAATGTTTTGACATGCACTCCTAAAACTAGTGACATGTAGTCAAAAAAACCAAATAAAACCCTTTCAACTCTTCACACCAGCCAAGCAATTTTCATAAAGATAAATATCAGTTCTCTAAAAATAGAGCTCAAAAACGAGATTAAATTGAGAGGCTTTAATTAATGTAAATGGGAAATGCTCTACAGAAGCATGAACAACATTAGAATGGATTCACTATGAGCTCAGATATACCATGACGATTTAAGAAGATTCCCAACAAGAGTCAGAGATTGCTCGAACAATTCTCCATGAAAAACATTTCACCCGTCCCTATTCTTCAGCTTACTCTACAGAAAGTCAATGCTCGCCAGTCATTTTAATAAAAAACATCCGAGACAATATGGAAGCTTGAACAAAACACAAACGAGAACTCAATTAGGTCTCCTGAGATACAGAAACGGGAGCAATGACATTTTCTGGGTTGGAAACACATTACTACTTTGTAAACAATTAGCGTCAGCACACATGGACTCGATTTTCAAACTACTGGTGCAAAACAACCACGCATTTATTCCCGTAACTGCATGCTGCAGATATGAACGCACGCATTAGCATTCATAGTTTGCACGATCCATCTGGGGAAGATATTCTAAAATAAATAAATGAATTTATTGGCTAATGGATGGAGGCCAAGCCTGCCTGAACGCTTGGAAGGTACTTCAAATTTACTAAACTGCACTCATGTTCCACATGCATTTCACATACAGGTTAATTCATCTCTGCATCACTTGATGGCGTGCATATGTTTGTGTGCATAACCCAAAAAAAGTCCTTTACAACACTGCTGTGAATTTCAATGACCATGCTATTGTTCAATCGTATTCAGAGCATACACCATATTTGTGTTTTATGAGTCACATAATGGTGGTTTCCACCACACACTAACAAAAAGATGAGTTAGGGGACCACGGCGTGCAAACAACCTCTTTCCGAGCAATAGGAAAACATCAATCCAGACGAAGTGGGACTGTGTTTATTGTCTATTGACCTGCCCAGTGTCAAGGAACTCTGCAACATCAACAGCGTGCATAGATTACCTGATGACAGATACATGAATGTTAGAAAGGGGCTGGACAACCAATTTCTTCCTTGCAAATATCCTTGACACCCGGACAGAAGTCAATTGGCACTTGTGATGCTATCTCGACTTGCATCTCTATGCGAGGTGTTTTGTAATCCCCAAAACCAATCGAGGGTGCTGGAAAAATGTGAAATGAGATAGAAGATGGAGCCATCCACATTGAAGTCTGACCCCCGAGCAAGGACTTCTTGAACCAATTGATTGATGTGTGTGTGTTTGGGGATGGATGGGTATGTATTTGGAGATCGATGGAAGAACCTTAACTGGATGGTGAGAATTGTTAAAAATCAACTGAGTTTAAGCGCATATATAATACGGCATGATATTATGATAAAACAACGCTTCAGGAAGATTTTTGACATCTTTCAACTGCATTTAAATTTACTTTTTGATTAACCTAGACATCCAAACCCAAAAGCAGCTGAACTAAAAATAAGTGCCAAGTCAATGACTCTTGAATTATATCCATCCTTCATTTTTAGCTCAATATTAATGCCTTTCAAAGTAACATTGGATTGGAAAAAAACCGAGCTGATGACTACAGCTTCAGAATATCACTAAACACATATCAATAGCAACTAAAATAAACACACTTTAACTAAAGCTGCTTAAATATCTCGAGAGGGTTGCACGAGTTTATCAAAAACCTTAATATTTTGGTTATTCACCTTGGTATTGTACTTGCTATTTTATTGTCGATTAAAAAACATTCAAATGAAGTTTGGTTATGTGTAATACTTTTTTGTAAAGTGGCTGAATGGTAAATTCTAAACATCTCACACTAAATAATATAATTTAATAACACATAATTATCTTGTATTTAAAGCAATCGCAAACGTATACATTTAAAAATCTCTTATTCACCCATAATTGTATTCCCAAATAGGTTTTTTTATAAATTTTCCAGCCCTAAAACACAGCAATCCAAACACATCCATCGGCGCACCACGGTCCTGGCATGGCACTCCAAAATATGGATATGGTCCAACCACAACATGGTCTATCCTGATGGATGAAAAAATAGAGCAAACTTTTTTCTGAATTGTATCCCATTAAAGAACCGGATTGGTTTGATACAACAAGCGTACATCTAAATGAAGTATGTGTCTGTACTTTCGTCGTTTTGATAAGAACACTGAATGGGACATCATTGAGTTGAGCAGAAAACCACACAGGCCTGTAAATGTGTCCCCGGTGGGCTGTCTGTGTTTTTTATCATTTTATGTCTAACTGTAAAACCTCCGCACTGACCCTGAATCAGTTCCAAACCAGTGAGTTTATAAAGCAACTGCCCTTGTTGGAAGAACACTTCATGGGTTTGAAGAGATGTCAGCACACTTTCACCAGCGGCGTGTAATGGAAGTTCACCTTTTTGTCTGTTTTGATGATTGAATATACATGAACTTTAAAATATTTACATTGTTCATTACAACAAAAACAAACCAACAAATCCTGTTTAGAACGTTTGTCTTTTAGTCCAGCTCTTAAACTGCTTTTATTATTAATATTTGCCTGTTTTCACTCCCCATTAGTCCTGAAATCCTCTGTAAACACAGCCGGTCTCATGAAGGTCAAAGACACGGTTGAGCTTTTCATTTAAAGAGTCAAGAGGTGCGCTTCAAACCAACTCACTCACCGCAATCTAGTTCATTATCATACATATGTGAGCAAGAGGTGACTTTAGAGTTAACCCAAAAGAGAAAAATATGAAGTATATTTTAATATTCACCGCAGTAAAGTATAGCATACTACTGTAAAAAGGAATTTTAATAACTTAAAAGAATGAATCACATATATACATCAGTAAATACATCAGTATGAAGTATGTTGGAGGTTTGTTAAAGGGATATACTTCCGTTATCATTATCTCTTACCATTTTAGCACTCCATGACTTTCTTTTAAAGAACACAAATGATGGTAAATAAGCTGTTGGTAGAAAAACTCCTGGCCCCATTGACAAGCATTGGTTTTATGTCAATAAAAGAGGACCACATGTTTTTGGGTACCGATATTCTCCAAAATATTTACTTTTGTGTTTTGCAGTATATGATGACAGAATGTTATAGTTTTCGTAACTATTCCTTAAACGATGACCTAAACACAACCATTTTAAACTGCATGAGAAAACATTGAGCACCGATGAGATACAAGACTAAACCAGCTGCTGTTTGAATGCTGTAAAACATCAATGACATATTTAATCACATTTTAATATATTTACATTTAAGTTGTTGCCGATATTCACTGTTCTCATTCATTAGAAAACAAAAAAACAGTCAACTTGTTTCAGTGTTTATGTGTTTCAGGGTTTCATTCTTTCATTGTTTAAGTGTTTCAGTGTTTCTGTTTTTCAGTGTTTCTGTGTTTCAGTGTTTACGTGTTTGCGTGTTTAAGTGTTTCTGTGTTTCAGTGTTTACGTGTTTCTGTGTTTAAGTGTTTCAGTGTTTCTGTGTTTCAGTGTTTCTGTGTTTAAGTGTTTCAGTGTTTCTGTGTTTCAGTGTTTCTGTGTTTCTGTGTTTAAGTGTTTAAGTGTTTCAGTGTTTCAGTGTTTCAGTGTTTCAGTGTTTATGTGTTTCAGTGTTTCAGTGTTTCAGTGTTTCAGTGTTTCTGTGTTTCAGTGTTTCTGTGTTTAAGTGTTTCAGTGTTTCAGTGTTTACGTGTTTCAGTGTTTCAGTGTTTCAGTGTTTCAGTGTTTAAGTGTGTAAGTGTGTAAGTGTTTCAGTGTTTCTGTGTTTCAGTGTGTCAGTGTTTCAGTGTTTAAGTGTTTAAGTGTTTAAGTGTTTCAGTGTTTCAGTGTTTAAGTGTGTAAGTGTTTCAGTGTTTCAGTGTTTCAGTGTTTAAGTGTTTAAGTGTTTCAGTGTTTCAGTGTTTCAGTGTTTCAGTGTTTCAGTGTTTCAGTGTGTCAGTGTTTCAGTGTTTAAGTGTTTAAGTGTTTAAGTGTTTCAGTGTTTCAGTGTTTAAGTGTGTAAGTGTGTAAGTGTTTCAGTGTTTCAGTGTTTAAGTGTTTAAGTGTTTCAGTGTTTAAGTGTTTCAGTGTGTAAGTGTTTAAGTGTGTAAGTGTTTCTGTGTTTCACTGTTTATGTGTTTCAGTGTTTAAGTGTTTAAGTGTTTCAGTGTTTCAGTGTTTCAGTGTTTCAGTGTTTCTGTGTTTCAGTGTTTCAGTGTTTCAGTGTTTCAGTGTTTCAGTGTTTCCGTGTTTCCGTGTTTCCGTGTTTCCGTGTTTCAGTGTTTCTGTGTTTAAGTGTTTCAGTGTTTACGTGTTTCAGTGTTTCAGTGTTTCAGTGTTTCCGTGTTTCCGTGTTTCAGTGTTTCAGTGTTTCAGTGTTTCTGTGTTTCTGTGTTTCAGTGTTTCAGTGTTTCTGTGTTTCACTGTTTATGTGTTTCAGTGTTTAAGTGTTTAAGTGTTTCAGTGTTTAAGTGTTTCTGTGTTTAAGTGTTTCAGTGTTTCAGTGTTTCAGTGTTTCAGTGTTTCAGTGTTTCAGTGTTTCAGTGTTTCCGTGTTTCCGTGTTTCCGTGTTTCCGTGTTTCCGTGTTTCAGTGTTTCAGTGTTTCTGTGTTTAAGTGTTTCAGTGTTTACGTGTTTCAGTGTTTCAGTGTTTCAGTGTTTCAGTGTTTCCGTGTTTCAGTGTTTCAGTGTTTCAGTGTTTCAGTGTTTCAGTGTTTCTGTGTTTCAGTGTTTCAGTGTTTCTGTGTTTCACTGTTTATGTGTTTCAGTGTTTAAGTGTTTAAGTGTTTCAGTGTTTAAGTGTTTCTGTGTTTAAGTGTTTCAGTGGTTCAGTGTTTCAGTGTTTCAGTGTTTAAGTGTTTAAGTGTTTCAGTGTTTCAGTGTTTCAGTGTTTCTGTGTTTCTGTGTTTAAGTGTTTCAGTGTTTCAGTGTTTCAGTGTTTCAGTGTTTCAGTGTTTCAGTGTTTCAGTGTTTCTGTGTTTCAGTGTTTCAGTGTTTCAGTTTTTCAGTGTGTAAGTGTTTCTGTGTTTCACTGTTTATGTGTTTCAGTGTTTAAGTGTTTAAGTGTTTAAGTGTTTCAGTGTTTCAGTGTTTCAGTGTTTCTGTGTTTCTGTGTTTCAGTGTTTCAGTGTTTCAGTGTTTCCGTGTTTCCGTGTTTCCGTGTTTCCGTGTTTCCGTGTTTCCGTGTTTCAGTGTTTCAGTGTTTAAGTGTTTCAGTGTTTAAGTGTTTCCGTGTTTAAGTGTTTCAGTGTTTACGTGTTTCAGTGTTTCAGTGTTTCAGTGTTTCAGTGTTTAAGTGTTTCCGTGTTTAAGTGTTTCAGTGTTTACGTGTTTCAGTGTTTATGTGTTTCAGTGTTTCAGTGTTTAAGTGTTTCCGTGTTTCAGTGTTTCAGTGTTTCAGTGTTTCAGTGTTTCTGTGTTTCTGTGTTTCACTGTTTATGTGTTTCAGTGTTTAAGTGTTTAAGTGTTTAAGTGTTTCAGTGTTTCAGTGTTTCTGTGTTTCAGTGTTTCAGTGTTTCAGTGTTTCAGTGTTTAAGTGTTTCAGTGTTTCAGTGTTTCAGTGTTTCCGTGTTTCAGTGTTTCAGTGTTTCAGTGTTTAAGTGTTTCAGTGTTTCAGTGTTTCAGTGTTTAAGTGTTTCAGTGTTTCAGTGTTTAAGTGTTTCCGTGTTTCAGTGTTTCAGTGTTTAAGTGTTTCAGTGTTTCAGTGTTTCAGTGTTTACGTGTTTCAGTGTTTCAGTGTTTAAGTGTTTCAGTGTTTCAGTGTTTACGTGTTTAAGTGTTTCAGTGTTTCAGTGTTTCAGTGTTTAAGTGTTTCAGTGTTTCAGTGTTTACGTGTTTCAGTGTTTCAGTGTGTAAGTGTTTCTGTGTTTCAGTATTTATGTGTTTCAGTGTTTAAGTGTTTCAGTGTTTAAGTGTTTAAGTGTTTCAGTGTTTCAGTGTTTCAGTGTTTATGTGTTTCAGTGTTTCATTGTTTCATTGTTTCTGTGTTTAAGTGTTTCAGTGTTTCAGTGTTTCTGTGTTTAAGTGTTTCAGTGTTTCAGTGTTTCAGTGTTTCTGTGTTTCAGTGTTTCAGTGTTTCAGTGTTTCAGTGTTTCAGTGTTTCAGTGTTTCTGTGTTTCTGTGTTTGAGTGTTTCTGTGTTTCTGTGTTTCTGTGTTTCAGTGTATCAGTGTTTCTGTGTTTCTGTGTTTAAGTGTTTCAGTGTTTCAGTGTTTCAGTGTTTCTGTGTTTCAGTGTTTCAGTGTTTCAGTGTTTCTGTGTTTCTGTGTTTAAGTGTTTCAGTGTTTCTGTGTTTCTGTGTTTCTGTGTTTCAGTGTATCAGTGTTTCTGTGTTTAAGTGTTTAAGTGTTTCCGTGTTTCAGTGTTTCAGTGTTTCTGTGTTTCAGTGTTTCAGTGTTTCTGTGTTTCTGTGTTTAAGTGTTTCAGTGTTTCAGTGTTTAAGTGTTTATGTGTTTCAGTGTTTCATTGTTTCTGTGTTTAAGTGTTTCAGTGTTTCAGTGTTTCAGTGTTTCAGTGTTTCAGTGTTTCTGTGTTTCTGTGTTTAAGTGTTTCAGTGATTCAGTGTTTCAGTGTTTCTGTGTTTAAGTGTTTCAGTGTTTCAGTGTTTAGTGTTTCAGTGTTTCAGTGTTTCAGTGTTTCTGTG
Organism: Triplophysa yarkandensis; assembly: GCA_033220385.1. NCBI lineage: Eukaryota > Metazoa > Chordata > Actinopteri > Cypriniformes > Nemacheilidae > Triplophysa > Triplophysa yarkandensis. The sequence continues at coordinate 1,116,694 of CM065659.1, forward strand.
TTTCAGTGTTTCTGTGTTTAAGTGTTTTCTGTGTTTCTGTGTTTAAGTGTTTCAGTGTTTCAGTGTTTCAGTGTTTCAGTGTTTCAGTGTTTACGTGTTTCAGTGTTTCAGTGTTTCAGTGTTTACGTGTTTCTGTGTTTCAGTGTTTCAGTGTTTCAGTGTTTAAGTGTTTCTGTGTTTCAGTGTTTCAGTGTTGATGTGTTTCAGTGTTTCTGTGTTTAAGTGTTTCAGTGTTTCAGTGTTTCAGTGTTTCTGTGTTTCTGTGTTTCAGTGTTTCAGTGTTTCTGTGTTTAAGTGTTTCAGTGTTTCAGTGTTTCAGCGTTTCTGCGTTTCAGTGTTTACGTGTTTCTGTGTTTCTGTGTTACAGTGTTTCAGTGTTTAAGTGTTTCTGTGTTTCAGTGTTGATGTGTTTCTGTGTTTCTGTGTTTAAGTGTTTCAGTGTTTAAGTGTTTCTGTGTTTAAGTGTTTACGTGTTTCAGTGTTTCTGTGTTTCTGTGTTTCAGTGTTTAAGTGTTTCTGTGTTTAAGTGTTTACGTGTTTCTGTGTTTCAGTGTTTAAGTGTTTAATTTTTTCTGTGTTTCAGTGTTTATGTGTTTAAGTGTTTCTGTGTTTCAGTGTTTCTGTGTTTCAGTGTTTAATTTTTTCTATGTTTCAGTGTTTATGTGTTTAAGTGTTTCTGTGTTTACGTGTTTCAGTGTTTCAGTGTTTCAGTGTTTAAGTGTTTACGTGTTGCTGTAATTACCTGTTTAAGTGTTTCAGTGTTTAAGTGTTTCAGTGTTTCAGTGTTTCAGTGTTTCAGTGTTTCAGTGTTTATGTGTTTCAGTGTTTATGTGTTTATGTGTTTCAGTGTTTCTGTGTTTAAGTGTTTCTGTGTTTATGTGTTTCAGTGTTTCTGTGTTTCAGTGTTTAATTTTTTCTGTGTTTCAGTTTTTATGTGTTTATGTGTTTAAGTGTTTCTGTGTTTCTGTGTTTACGTGTTTCAGTGTTTCAGTGTTTCAGTGTTTAAGTGTTTACGTGTTGCTGTAATTACCTGTTTAAGTGTTTCAGTGTTTAAGTGTTTCAGTGTTTCAGTGTTTCAGTGTTTCAGTGTTTCATTGTTTCAGTGTTTCTGTGTTTCTGTGTTTAAGTGTTTCAGTGTTTAAGTGTTTCTGTGTTTAAGTGTTTACGTGTTTCTGTGTTTAAGTGTTTCAGTGTTTCAGTGTTTAAGTGTTTAAGTGTTTAAGTGTTTCTGTGTTTCAGTGTTTAAGTGTTTCTGTGTTTCAGTGTTTACGTGTTTCAGTGCTTCTGTGTTTAAGTGTTTCAGTGTTTATGTGTTTATGTGTTTCAGTGTTTCAGTGTTTCAGTGTTTAAGTGTTTACGTGTTGCTGTAATTACCTGTTTAAGTGTTTCAGTGTTTAAGTGTTTCAGTGTTTCAGTGTTTCAGTGTTTCAGTGTTTAAGTGTTTCAGTGTTTACGTGTTTCAGTGTTTCAGTGTTTCAGTGTTTAATTTTTTCTGTGTTTCAGTTTTTATGTGTTTATGTGTTTAAGTGTTTCTGTGTTTCTGTGTTTAAGTGTTTACGTGTTGCTGTAATTACCTGTTTAAGTGTTTCAGTGTTTAAGTGTTTAAGTGTTTCAGTGTTTCAGTGTTTCAGTGTTTCAGTGTTTCAGTGTTTCAGTGTTTCATTGTTTCAGTGTTTCTGTGTTTCTGTGTTTCTGTGTTTCTGTGTTTAAGTGTTTCAGTGTTTCAGTGTTTCTGTGTTTACGTGTTTACGTGTTTCTGTGTTTAAGTGTTTCTGTGTTTCAGTGTTTCTGTGTTTCAGTGTTTAAGTGTTTCTGTGTTTCTGTGTTTCCGTGTTTCCGTGTTTATGTGTTTATTTGTTTCAGTGTTTCAGTGTTTCAGTGTTTCAGTGTTTCAGTGCTTCTGTGTTTAAGTGTTTCAGTGTTTATGTGTTTATGTGTTTCAGTGTTTCAGTGTTTCAGTGTTTAAGTGTTTAAGTGTTTCAGTGTTTATGTGTTTATGTGTTTCAGTGTTTCAGTGTTTCAGTGTTTCAGTGTTTATGTGTTTATTTGTTTCAGTGTTTCAGTGTTTCAGTGTTTATGTGTTTATGTGTTTCAGTGTTTCAGTGTTTCAGTGTTTAAGTGTTTAAGTGTTTCAGTGTTTATGTGTTTATGTGTTTCAGTGTTTCAGTGTTTCCGTGTTTCAGTGTTTCAGTGTTTCAGTGTTTCAGTGTTTCAGTGTTTAAGTGTTTAAGTGTTTAAGTGTTTCAGTGTTTCAGTGTTTCTGTGTTTAAGTGTTTAAGTGTTTCTGTGTTTAAGTGTGTAAGTGTTTCTGTGTTTCAGTGTTTATGTGTTTCAGTGTTTCAGTGTTTCAGTGTTTCAGTGTTTAAGTGTTTCAGTGTTTCAGTGTTTCTGTGTTTAAGTGTTTAAGTGTTTAAGTGTTTAAGTGTTTCTGTGTTTCAGTGTTTCAGTGTTTCAGTGTTTAAGTGTTTCTGTGTTTCTGTGTTTACGTGTTTCCGTGTTTATGTGTTTATGTGTTTCAGTGTTTCAGTGTTTCTGTGTTTCTGTGTTTCCGTGTTTCCGTGTTTATGTGTTTATGTGTTTCAGTGTTTCAGTGTTTCTGTGTTTAAGTGTTTACGTGTTTCTGTGTTTAAGTGTTTCTGTGTTTCAGTGTTTATGTGTTTCAGTGTTTCAGTGTTTCAGTGTTTCAGTGTTTCAGTGTTTCAGTGTTTCATTGTTTCAGTGTTTCTGTGTTTCTGTGTTTAAGTGTTTCAGTGTTTAAGTGTTTCTGTGTTTAAGTGTTTACTTGTTTCTGTGTTTAAGTGTTTCTGTGTTTCAGTGTTTCTGTGTTTCAGTGTTTAAGTGTTTCTGTGTTTCTGTGTTTCAGTGTTTACGTGTTTCAGTGCTTCTGTGTTTAAGTGTTTCAGTGTTTATGTGTTTATGTGTTTCAGTGTTTCAGTGTTTCAGTGTTTAAGTGTTTACGTGTTGCTGTAATTACCTGTTTAAGTGTTTCAGTGTTTAAGTGTTTCAGTGTTTCAGTGTTTCAGTGTTTCAGTGTTTATGTGTTTCAGTGTTTCTGTGTTTACGTGTTTCAGTGTTTAATTTTTTCTGTGTTTCAGTTTTTATGTGTTTATGTGTTTAAGCGTTTCTGTGTTTCTGTGTTTAAGTGTTTACGTGTTGCTGTAATTACCTGTTTAAGTGTTTCAGTGTTTAAGTGTTTCAGTGTTTCAGTGTTTCAGTGTTTCAGTGTTTCAGTGTTTCAGTGTTTCAGTGTTTCATTGTTTCAGTGTTTCTGTGTTTCTGTGTTTAAGTGTTTCAGTGTTTCAGTGTTTAAGTGTTTACGTGTTTCTGTGTTTAAGTGTTTCAGTGTTTCTGTGTTTCAGTGTTTAAGTGTTTCTGTGTTTCTGTGTTTCCGTGTTTCCGTGTTTATGTGTTTATGTGTTTCAGTGTTTCAGTGTTTCAGTGTTTCAGTGTTTCAGCGTTTCAGCGTTTCAGCGTTTCAGTGCTTCTGTGTTTAAGTGTTTCAGTGTTTATGTGTTTCAGTGTTTCAGTGTTTCAGTGTTTCAGTGTTTAAGTGTTTCAGTGTTTCAGTGTTTCTGTGTTTAAGTGTTTAAGTGTTTCTGTGTTTAAGTGTTTCAGTGTTTCAGTGTTTAAGTGTTTCTGTGTTTAAGTGTTTCAGTGTTTCAGTGTTTCTGTGTTTAAGTGTGTAAGTGTTTCTGTGTTTCAGTGTTTATGTGTTTATGTGTTTATGTGTTTCAGTGTTTCAGTGTTTAAGTGTTTCTGTGTTTAAGTGTTTAAGTGTTTCTGTGTTTCTGTGTTTAAGTGTGTAAGTGTTTCTGTGTTTCTGTGTTTAAGTGTGTAAGTGTTTCTGTGTTTCAGTGTTTATGTGTTTATGTGTTTCAGTGTTTCTGTGTTTAAGTGTTTCAGTGTTTCAGTGTTTCTGTGTTTAAGTGTGTAAGTGTTTCTGTGTTTCAGTGTTTATGTGTTTATGTGTTTCAGTGTTTCAGTGTTTCAGTGTTTCTGTGTTTAAGTGTGTAAGTGTTTCTGTGTTTCAGTGTTTATGTGTTTATGTGTTTCAGTGTTTCAGTGTTTCAGTGTTTCAGTGTTTCTGTGTTTAAGTGTTTCTGTGTTTAAGTGTTTAAGTGTTTCAGTGTTTCAGTGTTTCTGTGTTTAAGTGTGTAAGTGTTTCTGTGTTTCAGTGTTTATGTGTTTATGTGTTTCAGTGTTTCAGTGTTTCAGTGTTTAAGTGTTTCTGTGTTTCAGTGTTTAAGTGTTTCAGTGTTTCAGTGTTTCTGTGTTTAAGTGTTTAAGTGTTTAAGTGTTTCTGTGTTTCAGTGTTTCAGTGTTTCAGTGTTTAAGTGTTTCTGTGTTTCTGTGTTTCTGTGTTTACGTGTTTCCGTGTTTATGTGTTTATGTGTTTCAGTGTTTCTGTGTTTCTGTGTTTACGTGTTTACGTGTTTACGTGTTTACGTGTTTACGTGTTTCAGTGTTTCAGTGTTTCTGTGTTTAAGTGTTTACGTGTTTCTGTGTTTAAGTGTTTCTGTGTTTCAGTGTTTATGTGTTTCAGTGTTTAAGTGTTTCTGTGTTTCTGTGTTTACGTGTTTCCGTGTTTATGTGTTTATGTGTTTCAGTGTTTCAGTGTTTCAGTGTTTCAGTGTTTCAGTGTTTCAGTGCTTCTGTGTTTAAGTGTTTCAGTGTTTATGTGTTTATGTGTTTCAGTGTTTCAGTGTTTCAGTGTTTCAGTGTTTCAGTGTTTAAGTGTTTCAGTGTTTCAGTGTTTACGTGTTTCAGTGTTTCAGTGTTTAAGTGTTTCAGTGTTTCAGTGTTTCAGTGTTTACGTGTTTCAGTGTTTAAGTGTTTAAGTGTTTCTGTGTTTAAGTGTTTAAGTGTTTCAGTGTTTAAGTGTTTAAGTGTTTCTGTGTTTAAGTGTTTCAGTGTTTCAGTGTTTCAGTGTTTAAGTGTTTAAGTGTTTCTGTGTTTAAGTGTTTAAGTGTTTCAGTGTTTAAGTGTTTCTGTGTTTAAGTGTTTCAGTGTTTCTGTGTTTAAGTGTTTAAGTGTTTCAGTGTTTCAGTGTTTCAGTGTTTCAGTGTTTAAGTGTTTCTGTGTTTAAGTGTTTCAGTGTTTCTGTGTTTAAGTGTTTAAGTGTTTCAGTGTTTCAGTGTTTCAGTGTTTCAGTGTTTAAGTGTTTAAGTGTTTCAGTGTTTCAGTGTTTAAGTGTTTCAGTGTTTCTGTGTTTAAGTGTTTAAGTGTTTCTGTGTTTCAGTGTTTCAGTGTTTCAGTGTTTAAGTGTTTAAGTGTTTCTGTGTTTCAGTGTTTAAGTGTTTCAGTGTTTCAGTGTTTAAGTGTTTAAGTGTTTCTGTGTTTAAGTGTTTCAGTGTTTCTGTGTTTAAGTGTTTAAGTGTTTCTGTGTTTCAGTGTTTATGTGTTTCAGTGTTTCAGTGTTTCAGTGTTTCAGTGTTTAAGTGTTTCAGTGTTTCAGTGTTTCAGTGTTTCAGTGTTTCAGTGTTTCTGTGTTTAAGTGTTTCTGTGTTTAAGTGTTTCTGTGTTTCAGTGTTTCAGTGTTTAAGTGTTTAAGTGTTTCTGTGTTTAAGTGTTTCAGTGTTTAAGTGTTTAAGTGTTTCTGTATTTCTGTGTAAGATCAGGCAGTGTAGGTTTTTATGCTACAAGACTCGGATTTGTCGAACAACATTACTGACCCCTGGTGTATGTTGAGGGTACTGCACACAAAACAAAAAATTCTTTTAAATTAGCAACCACTTAAACCTGAGCTCTATCCTGTCAGATAATAATGAGAATTCTTCTTACTTATTATAAATAATTGCTTGTGGAAAATATGTCTTACTGAGAAAACAAGAAGTTTATTATAATACAACACTAGTTCATTTGAAATAATGAACTGCTCTGCAGTTTTCAGTTATTAGTCTCAAACATTGAGAATTGTTAAACTTATGAACATTATGGGGAGAACAATGAAGGTAGATAATGTATGTAAAATTATCTGAATTACAGTAAATTTGTTGTGAAATCATGTTTTAATTTCAAACAATTGTAAAAACAACCTTATCGAGCTTATACAAATATTATTCCACAATTTGTTTTGAAATATCAGTCTTATTTTTTATTAGTTTTCTGAATGAATAAACACTAAATTGCTAGTAAAATTTTAATTCAGTGCTAATATGAGGAATGAATAATTTATTAATAGTTTTATATGATATTTTTTAATAATTCTTTAATAAAAATGTGTTGCAAAAGTGAATGAGTACTTGTGTTAAATAATTGTAATAACAACATTGTCCAAAATAATCATGATAATAACTTTTGTCATAATGCAGTAATCCAATGAGAAACGTTCATACTGATCGTAGAAATAATAAAAAAAAAAATTATTATATTTATAAATAATAATACTTATATTTATAAATAATAATATTTATTATTATTATTATTATTATTATTATTATTATTATTATTAATAATAATAATAATAATAATAATAATAATAATAATAATAATAATAATAATAATAATAATAATAAAACACAGTATACTTAAACAATAATTATAATTTCATAAAATTCCATGATTTTAATGCTGATTTCAAAAGCATGATTTTATTATTCTGATTTGTACATTTTAATATGCATAAATCTTAAGAATTTGTTGTGTCCCAAGAATTGTGTCCTTTTTTCGTCACATTTACCTTACCTTTTTTAAATAGAAATCTTGTGCATAGACTGATATTTTTTTATGCTTAAGTTTTTTTTATGACATATTTTCTTATATAAACTAACATTGGTTAGTTTACTTCAAACAATCACATGCCCTATTTAACAAGCTTCATCTACATGTGCACATCTACTTCTAAATGTTTATCACCCAAACGTTCCCTTGAGTATCGTTTTATAATTATTTCTCTACCTGTTCTTGCCAAAAGCCCCCCGAGTCAAACGAACCCCCGTGATACTCAAGGTAAAGGAGAAAGTCAGGACAAGAGGACGGATTTGACAAGCCTTCATTAGAGATTTTAGTTAATTAGTAACTCAATCCATTATTCATGGGAATTTAAGGTTTGTTCTCCATCATAAATTAACGCAAAGTTTAACAAAGTCATCGAGTGTGACTATGTAATGATGTTTCTTCTACACTGCAATTTATTTTCCAAACAAACTCGGCGATGTTTGTCCTTCTTAACAAGGGACGAGACATCTGTTTCTCTGCGTTCTCGACCGTTTTATACACTCGGGTATTGAGAACATGACCCGGGTCCATTAAGAGAGTCATCAAACATATTTTACATAATAGTTTTTCTTCAGCTATTTGATAATTAGATGACAAATCCCGGCATTTAAAGAGCACAAGCAAATAACCTCGCTTACTAATTCTTCTCATTAACGTAATGAGATGATTTCATTATCTTTGGAGAACTTTGACATCTAACAAGGGCAGATTCAAGCTTCATGAGCTGTGAGTCTTGTTGTGTCAGGATTAAGTCCCAGGTTCCCTGGTGTCGGCATCAGGAGGTCAGGTTCCATTTTTCGGGCATTTTTCTTCATTGAAAGCCATTGAAAAGTAGCTTTGAATGCATGTTTTGCAAGCAGTATAAAAAGCTAAAAGTAGATGGTTTTAGATGTTTGTTTGGCAGGGAGATGAAGAGGAATGCTAATGGAATGCTCTCACCAGGTATTAAAGTCCCGCTGCAATAAAATAAAAAAGCGCAGAAATAAGAGTAAACAAAAGTTTGGATGTTTTGAACATTCTCTCCTTTTATATTCGCACAGTCCGTTTTAAATAATCTGTCAATCATTCGTCTAGATTCTAACTCATTTGTTTGAGCATGGTCTAGCAATGCCAAGGTCATACATTTGGTCTCAGGGATTGAACTGTGAACAGATGTATTAAATAATACGACGTAATTACCTTAAAATAAAAGAATCTACCATATAGTGCCAGAATGAGAAAAATGTTTTCAGTTAATATAAAGACATATTCTTGTTCGATATGACCTTATAAAATATTCTTTTTCGATCATTTGAAGGCATATCTGAAATGTTTGCTATTCATTTTTTATGAGAAAAACAATTTAATAATAAAAACTCTTTTGAAATGGATGGCTAGGACTGAATAATATACAAAAATATGTCAAAACGAGTTCAAAAGATGTGAACGATACAGTATAAAAGAATTTCAGGTTAAGAGAAATGGAAGAAAACATTTCTGCAAATTCTACACAAAGTCCGACTAATACTGCCGTCCATTAATACTGTGTTTCTGAGTTACTGAGTTTCATATCTTTCTTTCAAAATATAAAATATAAAAAGTAAAATATTATATATTGTAATGATACGCTTATAAAAGCTGACACTCAAATGACAGATTTTTTACAATTTTAGTTATAATGTTAAAGACAACATAGAATATTTATTTCAACCATCTTTTGTTACTAAAAGAATAGTAATATAAAATTAGGTTTTATTTTTAATTGTATAGCCATAGCTTTATGGCGCTCCTTAATTGATATATTTTCATTTCAGTTGTTAAAAAGATTAAAAATAAATAAAAATAAAAATTAAATTAAATTTAAAAATGGAATAAAAAAAAACTGTTTTCTATTCATCATATAAAAGAAAAATCCAGCTGATGTTTTGTTCATGAGGCTAAAACGCTATGGATCACCTCTTCACAAATCAGCTTCAAGTCAACATTGTGTGTGACCTCCATCTCCTTTAAACCTCTGAACTAAAGTGAAGATAAAACACTGTGATGGTTTCATTGGAAATCCCACCTGAGATCGATTAGGCTCATGGGGCAAAACGCTACGGCTGAGGCCTGAGTTCCAGTAGCTTGGTCATGTATTGGGGGATTTGGAGTTAAAGGGGACGCTCTGGCCCTTATCCAGGACCCGAGACATTAGCATTCTGTGCGGACTATCCAGGGAAAGACTCCCAGAGCCACAAAGCGAGGGATAAAGGTAATTGCTAATGGATATGTGCACCTGCTACAGTGATGCTTGACCCAACGTAAAGGGGGAGAGAGAGAGAGAGAGAGAGAGAGAGAGAGAGAGAGAGAGAGAGAGAGAGAGAGAGAGAGAGAGAGAGAGAGAGAGAGAGAGAGAGGAGAGAGAGAGAGAGAGAGAGAGAAAGAGAGAGAGAGAAAGAGAGAGAAAGAGAGAGAGAGAGAGAGAGAGAGAGAGAGAGAGAGAGAGAGAGAGAGAGAGAGAGAGAGAGAGAGACAGAGAGAGAGAGAGAGAGAGAGAGAGAGAGAGAGAGAGAGAGAGAGAGAGAGAGAGGAGAGAGACAGAGAGAGAGAGGAGAGAGAGAGAGAGAGAGAGAGAGAGAGAGAGGAGAGAGAGAGAGAGAGAGAGAGAGAGAGAGAGGAGAGACAGAGAGAGAGAGAGAGAGATAGAGAGACAGAGAGAGAGGGAGAGAGAGAGAGAGAATGAAAAATGAAAAAAAATTGTTGACAACACCATAGAACTATCCCTTGGATTACAATAGATGTGTGCACCTGCTAATGTGATGCTTGACCCACCATAAAGAGGGAGAGAGATCAGAGAGAGAGAGATCAGAGAGAGAGAGAGAGAGAGAGAGAGAGAGAGAGAGAGAGAGAGGAGAGAGAGAGAGAGGAGAGAGAGAAAGAGAGAAAGAGAGGGAGAGAGAGAGAGAGAGAGAGAGAGAGAGAGAGAGAGAGAGAGAGAGACAGAGAGAGAGACAGAGAGAGAGAGACCAGGAGAGAGACAGAGAGAGACCGAGAGAGAGACCAGAGAGAGAGACCAGAGAGACAGACATGTGTTCCTGGCTGGCTGTCAATGTGAAGTGCCAGAACAACCTTCTCTCATTTAACAAGAACTCACACATAAAAACAGCTATTTGTCAAAATAAAGAGTTTGTAACAAGCATCCCACAGAAGATTCAGTTAAATTAAAAAACATATTTAGGAGAAAAAAAGAAATCAGGTGGTTAGAGAGTTGGTCTTGTAATCAGACGGTTGTTGGTTTGAATCTCAGTGTTAGCAGACAATGAAAGTGTTCTTGAAGACATCTTAATACTTAATATCTTAAGTGTATAATACTGTAAGTCAGTTTGAATAAAAGCGTCTGCCAAGTGAATAAATGTAAATGTAAATGTAGATATACACTTTCATACATTTAGGATATTTGACCATGAGCATAGCATCCTAAATTTGTTAATTTTTTTTGTTTTAGATGTTTAAAAATTAACCAGCTGCTTTCCAGTAACTGATAAAAACATTTCAAAACTTCAATGTCGAAAAACAATTTTGGCAATACAATATAAAAGTAAATAACCGACAAGTATGATTTATGATTTATCTGTTCTTTTATGGGTACATTTAAATGCTTTGTCATTTCAAAACATTCGACATGTTGTGTTGTTAGTGTTTTCAGTGACAGAAAAGATCCAGTTTAAAACCTTTCATCCTGACAGTGTGACCTTCAAAAGCAGAAGATGTTCTGAACGCAGCATTATCTCAACAGTTTTATATCAATATATTTTCATTTGAGAGTATCAGTAAATGGACTTCATGGCCGTTCTCAAGAAGTCATTAGTAAACATCTGCACAGTATTTACACTTAATATTCGTTTGCTTTGTGCACAGATCAATAGCACTGCAAACTATTATAGTTTTTTAGTAAATAATTAAATCTTATAAATATTGAGCTTCACAGGGTACTATAAAAGTTTAAGCCTAGATTAAATCTTTATACTGGTATAATAACTATATCTACAGAATGTAAGCATTAAACTATCAGACTCGATCTCTATCTTAAAAAAAAAACACCTAAAAACTCATATTTTTCCGGCTACATCTAACTCACTAACTCACTACTTTTCTAACCTACTAACTCTATCAAAAAAAAAAAAAAAAATTAACAAAATTAATTTATATATACTTTTTTGTAACTTCTCTCTCTGTGTAACTTGGTAACATTGTTGTAGCACTTGTTCATCTATTGTTGTATCGGCTATTTACCGCTTCATTGTCTCCTCGACTATTGTAAGTCGCTTTGGATAAAAGCGTCTGCTAAATGACTAAATGTAAATGTAAATGTAAACTATAACTGTATTCCAATAAAAGCCTGCGTTAGGTTGAATGTCAAAAGATTGTATTCTAATTGTATATATGGTGATGAATGCAAGTTCTTGGTTATGTCATAATGCTTCTGTACTAAATGTTTAAAGAAATGAATTTATGAATGGCATAAAAGCTGAGAATGACCTCAAATTTAACACAAACATAAGCTAGAGAGTCACCGCTCATCACATCTGATCAATGTTTGTGTCTGACAACGAATCCCATCTCATCTGGAGTATAATCTCTTCTCATCACTCCATACCATTGAGTGATAAAGACAGGAAACATTTCAGACCTCTTTTTAAAGCTAAACAGACAGAGTGGGTCTGTCTGTAACCGTGTCTGTCACTTACACCTGTCCTCGACCGCCGCCACTGGGAAACATTCACATTTCTCCTCTCCATGTGGAAGTGATTCATTGAGTTTCAGGTGTTCTGGTTTGGAAAGGACTTTAAACTGGTGGGCTCTGTTTCTCACTGTGAATTTCCCCAGAGACTGGCATTGAATTGGTGCGGAACAGTCTCCATAAACTACATCAAGCTGTGTGCGGTCAGCTGAACGTGTCAGTACTACCAGAGGACATTTCTATGGATGACAGAATGGAAACAAATCAGGATTTTATCTCTAAAACAAGAACCAGAGGATGGGCTGTTGAATGAACATCTAATTTCTAAACCTTATTTTTCAAAAGCCTACATTATGTTATATATCATATAGTGTATACTATGACAAGGTGAATTAAGTTAAATTGCAACAGTTACATTGAAATGAAAATCACTAAAGCAAAATAATTGTAATTATAGTATTATATTTTTTTATTGTATTAAGTATACTTTACAGAAATGTGTAGTTATATTCAGAATTTAAAAACTTTGCAAAACATTAACAATTCCTTAATTTGTTCAAGGGTTATAATATTTAGCAGTTATTTAAACAAGAAAAAAGACATCTCCCTTTAATCCAACAAAAATTACTTAAATATTGTTTAATATATCATTTTGTGTGCACATGTTTGCTAGATTTTGTAAAAAATATTTCCTCTGAATTGGGTTTTGAATCAAAATTAAGCCAACAAAACCCCAAGACTCTGAATAAACACAATCTAATAGTAATGAATAAATAAAGAGTTCAACATTATCTATACATTATCGTACATCTTTTAACTTGTATAAAATGTTATAGAAGCTCAGAGCACTTGCCAGTAGATGGCATTATGGGACAGTTCAAGCATTCTCTCCAGCATCAGCTTTGAAATATGTCCTGATATATTCTTCATTATGTCTGGGGGCTGTGAGCACTTCCACCTCCACCAATTTGGTGTGAAAAGTACATTACACAGGCCTCAGTTTTTTAGGGGGAACAGCTATTTACTGAGAGTTAAGCCTCTGAGAGCTGAGCTCAACACACCTCTATATAAGACAAATAATCTAACTTAATCATACAGTCAGCATATCTGTTACTGCCACAAGACCGGATTAAAACAAGAAAATAAGTCTGAAAATGAGTTACCACCGAGCTGTTGGGAATAAGTTAAGATACCCAAACTGATCTGTTTGCATTCACTTTCATGAAAGGATATGTTCGATCTTTATTAGAAGCAGTGTGACAAATGCTTGATGTATGATCATATATTTAAATGATATTAAAATAAATGATTTATTCCATATATTAAATTTTGATTCATACGCTCATTTATATTCATGTGTGATTTAGTTATCAGATTTATTTGGGTGTTTTATGAAATGCAGGTGGTGATATGCTACGCTTCTGAAGATGCAATGACAAATTAATAGGAAACAAGAGACGTTTAACTGCTACCTCTCTTAATTAAATAATATTAAATACACATTAAGGGTACATTCCAAATTAAATTTTTTCTCAGAAAACGAGGAGTGAAAGGAAGCTTTTAACCTTGAGAAAATGCTGATCAACTTCATGAGGTATGCAACCCTGTTATAAACAATATGAATATATTTACAAAAACGCTGATCAAAAACCATTAATATTCAACATTAAAATTCAACAACTTCAATAACGAACAAAAAATCTATCGTTTTAACAATAGTAACCACAATAGAATATATCAAAACACACACTTGAGTTCAAGTCCAAATTATAATTCTATCATCATTCCCCTCGTCATTTCAACCCAGTGTGATTTACTTTCTTCTGAGGAACACAAAAGGTGATAGCTTGAAAAATGTTGGAAAATCCAACAGCAGCAACCCCATCACTTTAATTTCCAGACACAAAACCAATGCAAGTAAATGGGAACCTTCTTTGTGTTTATTAAAAGAAAAGAAGTCATACAGCTTTGAAAGAAAGAGTAAATAAAGACAGAATGATCTTTTTTGGGAGCTGTCAACCTATGGGTCAGTCAACACCTTAGATGACAAAAACACCTAATGTCTCATATACGATATGTTCCCATCTATACACAAAGAAATGTAGAAGACCGATACTCTAACGCAACTTCGGTCTAAAATAACGATATCATGTATTTGACAGATAACACTTTAAGCAAAGTAATAAGACAAAAATATAAACTTCAGACTTCTGCTATTAAATCCCACACGCCTGGCAAAAACCTCATCTCATTGTAATGCATAACTAACGCCTAATCTAATGAATTCATATGATGTGAATTGAACGAAAAATGGGATAGTTAGAAAAAAGCAATAATGGGGAATCATGAGATTGGGTAGTCTTTTCCCACAGAGACAACTGAGACACAAGATGAAACTACATTCTGCTGCACTAAACAGCCAGACACAGACCTCGTACACTTCTATCCAGCTCGGAAAACAGTTTCCTTCCTAAAGAACAGCTGGAAGACGGATCCACATCTTCCTTTAAACCTAACACTGCTCTGTTTCCACAAAACATCTGTCTGAGATCATGTCTCTGAATCTCTGTTCATGGTTGACCAGGTCATCTTGGTTTATGGTTGACTTGGTCATTCTTCATTTGCGTCACCTGGACAAGCTGTCCACTTTTGTCTGTCCAGCGCATACCCACCTAGGTCAGTACAGGTTATATATCCCGTCCCCGAAGGGCGTTGAATAGACATTGCATGTGGACAAACAAAAGCGTCCACTGTTCGAGAGACAAAAACCTTTTTTCCAGAAAGTCCACACACAAAGCCTGATCTGTAGATAAACATGACACATTCATTTTTAATTCACAAAGACAATTGACGGGATATTGCGTCTGCGTAAAGATGGGATGTAAACCTTTGTTCTACCGCGGTATGCGACGAGGGCAAGCTTTCAAAAGGTGCCAACCTTATGCCGTCTGTGATCTGCCTGAAGGGCGTATCAAATGATGTGCCCTGCGGATAGAATGACAGTCAGAATGCTCACCTACCTTGAGGACAAAACTTCATACAATAGATGTTTTAATATCTTAAAACACATAGCGTTCTGTGCCTGGTTGATCAAAACACGGCCATGTGAATCATGTGCTGATTCTGGCTGTGGCCTGGTTACTTATCAAGTGTTTTATCAGACACTTTAGTCACATGGCAAGTGTTACATCTGTGTGGTCTCCAACAACTGAAGACCTGAAATAAAAACCTTTCAACGTCCTTATGTTGTCTTTTTTCCTATGAAGATACAATTCATATAAATAATTGATGAAAACAAAGCTCCGATGTAAATCCTAGGGTTGAGGACTGTGACCGTATGTAAATATAGGGTCTTATAACAGGATAAAAGAATATTAAGAGACGGCAACGTAAACAAAGCATCTTTATATCGTGTATATCTCCACATTCTGTTGAAGGTTTGTGACATCTCACAGGCTCCGTCCACTCCTCCCCATCACTCCTTCTGAAGACCTACGGTGACTGACACAGGACAAATATATCGTCGCGACTTAGTTTTTTTGCCGAAGGAAATAACGTATTTACAAAATGTGGTCTGGAAGTTGTCTGTCTGTTAAGGTCTACTGTAGAAACATGGTGGTAAATACCATATTAGGGGACTCGCCGTGTATGCAGATGGAAATAACTCATTCTAAGAGAATGAAAATATAACACTTCATTACATAAAGCCTTCATACACCTCTTTAAACATGTCTGTTTACTATATTGCATATCTGACAATAAATCCTCTAAATTGTTAAACATTGTACCTTAAAGTAAACTAAGCCTTGCCTTGCTATGTTTATCGTGTTCACGACCATGTCAAGACTCAACCCATCGACACAGTATACAGAAACACAAGAATATTAAAATCCCTTCGAACTTAAAGTCACACAACCAAAAACACAAACAAATTCTAACGATTTTATAATGGAATTTTGAAATGGCTTTAATGTAAACTACATTATTTGGTGTTGCGAGGATCCTACTGACATCTGTGATGAGACCGAATGAATGTTAAAATGTGATTTTGTTGTCAAAAATGACGAAAAACCGTAAGAAAATGCCTTCATCCAGATGACAGCGTATTCATGTTTGTGTGGAGATGTACCTGTGTGGAACACAGTGAGAAATAACTTAATTCAGGTTCAGCTTTTTCCCATAAGGTGTTTGTTGTTTGGCTTGTTTTTTTGGACGACTGTTTTAAAGGCCAGAACGTGTCAAGGTCAATAAAGACCTAACCGTGCGATTTGTCTTCAGGGAGTTGTGCATCGGGATGTGTTTTCTGTGAAACTTCGATATCTTCTCACCTCTGTTGTCATAGATATATTAGATTTTCCGGTGTTTTTCGGGTGTGTTACTGATACTGTAATAAAGAAGGCTGTCCATTAAAGCGTTACGTCAACTGACGCGTCTAACGTTCCCTGGGGTCAGGGGTGATCGATCTGCCCAGAGCCCGAGGACAGATTGTCGATGTCCTGCGTAGTTTCTGTTAATTCCAAATATTTGAGCTGGGATGTCATACGTCCACGTTAACTTAAATGAGCGTACTACTGCAATGGTTCGTCAGGCCGCATTTGGCAACGTATTCTGTTGCCACAGTCAACCTCGTCGCCATTTTTAGAACATGCAAGAATACGTTGAAGCTGCAATCAATAGGGAACTGGGTTTTTTTCTGTATTAAAGCTCAAAACCGTTTGCATTTCCCCGCAGAATTTTTCCGTGGATGTCTTCAACAGATCTACAGGAAGTTGATAAAAGTGTTGTATCCAACTACACTTTCATTCTCAGAAACTGATTTATTGTCTTAGGGAATTGGGAGAGCCTGTGCTTGTCAAGTATTGCAATCAGCTGGGATTGGTAATATCCAGAATAAAGCAGCACACCTTTCCCTTACATGTGTTCATGTGGAACTTTTTACCCTTTCTAATATGGACGTGTGGCATTAAAACAATGTGTTTATAGCTGTAATTATCGAATCAGTAGATGAGCTTCAAGTGCTTCGAGCGCGTTGCAAGTATTAAGTCAATGAATTTATTCTTTTTTTTCTTTCTAAATCATTATAAATATTTTTCAGCTGGTTTATTGTATGTGGTAAATGCAGTTCTTGAACCTCCAGAATGATTATATACTTTGCTCCTATCCAAATCTATCTTTAAAATCATTCGTCACTGTTTGTGCTGTGGACATGAATGATAACACAACTTCAGATGAGGTGTGCTATTAACTTTTCTAAATGATCAGACTTATTGATTTTTGCCGGCCGGATAATAAAACGGCTTAAAAGCCATATTTTGAGTCCAAAATATATCCTTTAGGGGGTGGGCAGGTTTATTTGGACCAATAAAACACCGTTACACTGAGGTTTGCTTGGGTGGCCATCACTGATTTTCTCTTAGGGAAATGAAGTTAATATGAAAGGAATTTTTTTTTCGTTATTGTTGATATAGAATGAATAGGTTGATGCATGCATAAATAACCAACTGTGTTCAGATAAATGACAAATTAGGCAGATTTCTGAGCACATTACATTTTTATAGGCTGTCACTGCGCTGTCTAAAAGGGTGCTTGTGTAAAAAAGATGTCTTATAGATGGGCTGGACACCTTATCACAAACATTCATGCGGCGAAGTCCTGTGCTTATAAGCGTACCAAACCAATGTTCTCAAATAGTGTGCAAGCATGTGATTTCAGGTGTTTGTTAAAATATGATGTCAATTACAACAAGACTTCATGTGCACAACAGAAATGCTGCGTCTGTAAGAATGCTCCAGAGAATCCGAGTTCTTCCTTCCACTACAGACATTAAAATGCTGCAAATAATGAAACAAATACATCATGTTAATGCTGAAACGTCCCAATCGTTTAGAAATGATGTGTTATCTTACTTTACTTTAATGACTTTAATGCAGAAGGTTATTCTGCATATACCTTTAATAAGTCGACGTATGTACACGCAATAAGTAAAACACATGCAAGTATTTTAAGTGAAGTCTGCACAATACTATCATGAAGTTTTAAGTTGCACTACTCTACGGTACAAATCAGAGATTTTGCAAAATAGTCGCGTTTTGCCATGAGATTGTGATGGATCTCATTTTAATCACACTGTAAATTGAAGAAACAATTGAAAATACCACAGATTTCTGCAGTGTGCATTTAAGCGGCCGTCATTCACAAAGTTTGGCACATTCCTCGGCACTCACATGTTAATTTATTCAGCGATTCGTTTAATTTGATTATGCTTTCAGCTACTAATTAAAGTGTAGTGCTCTAAGCTCCATTTAACACGTTTGAATACATTGACATCCATTCTGCAGACATCAACCACATTTAGCACAGAAGTGAAACCTAGATCTCGCGTACGCCATGTGACAACATGTCGCATGCAATGTTGCCTTTGTCATGTGTGCATGTAGCTGTTTAATTGTGATTTTTAAAAAGAAGGTCAATGCCCAACATCTTTCATCCGAGGATTTTTCCTTGATGGCTCTGATGAGCCCCGTTTCATTGTTTGTTCTGTCAACTGTTTGCATGTCTCCGTTCAAACATGTTGAAACACATTCTGTGGTATTTGTTGACAGTTTAGGTAATGTTTGAGCTGTGCTTTTCCTCGTGATAACCTACCCTCTAATCTCCCTCGTGGGTACACAACAATGTCCGGATCAGAGGCAAAACTCACTGTTTCTGCACCACTCCTTGAACATGTAAATGGGGTGTCGATTTTTAAATATATTGTTGTTTTTCTCACGTAACAGACAACGTTATTCCACTGAAATGTACATGGACGTTAATAGCAATGCTTTGGGTATGTTTGACAGCTATTATTGACAAAGGATATCCACTGTGCCAGGAAAAACAAACATAAATCATAGAGTAAGCAAACCATAGGGCACATAACCTTTATTTAATTTTAGTGTACAGTAAGGTTAGGTAACTGCAAACTTATATAAAAACCAACAAAAATATGCATCAGGACAACACTCGATCAACTCTTAAAATGTAAAATTAACTTTTAATTATTCCACATTTTTCCTTCTACGACGTCTCTAAGCTTAGCACAAATCTTGGTTTTTATATACATTGATAAAAAATTGTACACTTACTTTTGCCTTTTATTGGTCTTTGCAGTACTTTACTCTCTTTGGCCTGAACGATTCGGATTGTTCGCTTCCTGACCAGCAAGTCCAGCGATTTTTGGTCAAGACTGGATGGGATGCAGCTTCAACCAAAACCAGCTTCAACCAAGACTTCCTTTTTCCAAAAAGGAAATTATAGCAGTCATCATGTGATATTTCGAAATATTTTGGTTGGAGCTGTATTCCATCTCTATAACGGTTTGTATAATTGTAGTGATCTTATTTTGTAGTCTTATATAAATTTTAGCGTGTTCTTTATCTGCAAAGATCTGGTTTAATACATGTTAAGAAATACACAAAAAAATGTGTGCGTTTGTTTATAAATGTTAAAATCTTTCTTACTAGTTAAAAGTGTTGCATATCTTGTTCATAAACTGCTTTACAATTTTAGCCAAGCACCATATATTTAATGAAGTCTTTATATATTTTCAGTATTACAGTTATTCAAAAACGACAGTTGCGAGCTTGTGCACAAAATAACAAATTCCTCGCAGCATGAATTCACAACCTTTGTTGCCATGTACAATATAATGTATGTTTTCCGAAATAAGAATGGTTGCTTGTGTAATCTGACTTTATTAATGTAATAATTGGACTTAACATAACAGAGATCATGTGACTTACCTGTGTGACAGCTTACCCCAGTCTCTGCTTATTAATGGTAAGGTAATGGAATAGATTTTATGATTGGTAGAAACTGATTGGATGTGTCATCTTGAACACATATAGATGAGTGTAATTGACGCTGCTCATCTTTCTGGCTTTGTGTTGAGATAATTTGTAAGCAGGTGCTGTATTAGTTTTATTAACGTCATACTCATTGCTTACCTCGGGCAACTATTCAAACTATTATGCGGCTCTCTTTTGTTCCAGATGTTTAATCAAATATTAGTTACATAACAGAGGACAGATCTTATCGACCTCATGTTTGTCCTCTATTATAATAGCATGTTCATGTAAACAGCGTCTGTTCCGTGAGCCATTGCTTTATCATGCGAACACGTGTTTGTTCGCTCAATTAGATTCCCTTAATGCCTCTTTCTTAACTTGTCTTTTTTCTCTTCCCTGTTTTGTGCTACAGATGTGGCGATGCGGAGAAGAGCCGTTGCCACCTGAGTCCAGTTCTTAAAAGATGATGTGGAGTAATAACCGCCGATGGTACAGCACAAGCCCCAGGTTACAAACAACCTGAAAATGACATCCAAGTATAAACTTTCCAGCTTCTGTTTGTTCCTGAATGACATCAACGCTAAAGAAGAATAGCTCATTTATTGGGATCATAAAGCTGTTCATTATTGATGCTATTTTTAGCAAAGGTTTGGCTTTCACAGTGGCTGTGTTCCAATCGTTCTATGCTGCTATATTGTACTGCTTGCAAAGGTGGACAATGTGTACGAACTTTAAAATTCGTACACGATATTAGGATTATAAGCCCAAACACTGATCATAAGTACTTGTGGAGCGAAAGCATATCATATATAAATGTGAATAGGATCATTGGAAAAATAGAGATTTTCACTTCACACAGGAGGAGCCAAGCTTTGAGACAGAGTCAAGTTATGCACATATGTGTTCAATTAATCATAATCATGATTACAGTTTCGGAATACAGGAAAAAACTATTATCAAGCTTTTTCTATTTTAGAAAAATCTCCAATGATTCAGATGTTTTACATTAGCTCTTATTTCTTAATGTTACATTTGCTTTAGTTGAATTTGGCTAAAGTTTCTGGCAGTCAATGTTGACATTCAAAATCGCCAAAACAAAGATGTCCCTGCACCAAAAGGGTCTTAACACTCTTTATAGCCCCTTACATACATCATCTCTCGCTCTCGGCTAATGTTCATCTCTGCATTGGGGGAAAGAAACACCCCTTAACACTCGGACCGGAATAAAGCATCTTCGAACAATCATAGATCGTGCTTTTAAGATAAAAATGCAAGATATTTTTTTATATTATGTTCTAAAGTCATTAAGTAATCATGCGAAACAATCTTAAAGCTCAATGTTAGCCGAAATAGTTTGTTTAAATAACCACGTCTGAAATGTGATAACTGTCATAATTGTGTAGCCAACTAAGCAGCATTATCTATATTGTCCTCATGTTATCAAACAATCTAAGGTTAGATTTTTAACAATATATATTTGTGTTCTCTCCTTATTATGGGGTGATAGAAAGTTTCTGTGATTATTATAGTAAAAAGGTTATTTTTAAAAGGAGAAAGTTAACGTCCAGTGCACTTAGATCTACCGATGAGCTGAGTATGTCCTGTAAGACGCTGTCAGCATTCAGTAGGAGATGCTGACCACCTCAGAAAAGATGCTCTAAAGAGATGCAATTGCACAAACCCGTATCTGCAAGTCAATTGCATGCATTGATAATAAACCCTGGCCTGAGAGATAAGATACTGTTACTTTAGAATCTACGGTAATGTATACAGTAAGCATACTTAAAACATGCATGGCCATTATTTTTATACGTGTCCAAATATACTGTTGAGTTACAGAAACACGATCTGGCATTACTTTATAAATATATTATCCGAATCCTGTATGATTTTCTTTCCGCTGAACACAAACAATTATAGTTTGAAGAATGTTCGTATTCACATCTGTTTCATGGAAACAAAACCAATGTAATGAAATAGCAGCCAGTTACGACATTCTTCAAAATATCTTATGTCGGTCACTCCTGTAAACAGAATGTCAGGGCGTGACGAGAGCGTAAGTTGTGACAGAATTTTCATTTTTGGGTGAACTAACACTTTACAATCAAAATATAAGCTGAACATTCAATGCTTTGCTTTTTCATGGCAAATTAATTAAAAGTAATGTTCTCGAAGATTTTAAATGTGGTAAAGATGTACAAAATGACCTCAACGGTGCTTGTATTTAGTTCTTTCTTTCCTTTCATCTGTTTGTATACCTCTGATTTCTCGTATTTCTTAAAAGCTTGTGGTTTTCCTTGACTTGGTTAGACACCTGTAAGAATATGTGAAAGTTGACTCTTGCT
>CM065659.1:1138780-1141280 GCA_033220385.1 Triplophysa yarkandensis
CAAAACTCAGGCAATTTGATAATACCTAGAATATTAAAATCAACTGCTGGCGGCAGATCCTTTTCCTACTTGGCACCTAAACTATGGAATAACTTACCTAAAAGAGGATATCCTCTTGCAGTTTGAGTCTAGATTAAAAATCCATCTCTTTAACCTGGCTTACACATAAAATACTAACATGCTTCCAATATTCAAATCCGTTAAAGGGTTTTTTGGCGCTATTCATTTAGAAAACCACGACTGGGAACACTTCACGACATACAATATATTTGCTCTATCGTTAGAAGAATGTAATCTACGGAAATATTGGTCTGTTTCTCTCTTTACCCGAGCTCATCGGGGCCACCGGATCCAGTCCATATCCAGACCAGATGGTGGAGGAAGGACAACAGAGACCAGGACGAATCGTGTCCTGGATCAAGATCCTTTGCAAGACCTTGCCTCAGACAACCATCGGGATGGGACCACAGGAGACAGATGATTCTTCTTGACTTTGCTGCGTTTAATCTAGTCAGAGGAAAACTGGCGCCTCTGCTTGCTTAGTTGGGTTTACCTTAATTACAGCGATATCGTTGACTTGATTGAATTTGAACGCACAGACACTTTTAAAGTAAACAAAGAAGACATCAACGAATTGAAAATGAATGCCACAGACACCATTAAACTGAACAGAGATGACATCCCCGAATGCAATGATGAACTGCCTTTAACTATCATCACCGATATAAATAATGGTGACATTGACATTTAAGAGTTTGACTTGTGATCAGAAGGTTGTTGGTTTGAATCTCAGTGTCAGCAGATAATAACTGAAGTGTTCTTGAAGACATCTTTCCTCTAAAGTGATACATGCATACTGTATATACTGTAAGATACTTTAGATAAAAGTGTCCGCTAAATGAAGAAACGGAAATGTAAGGACACAATTTAAGTAGAAAATGCAACCCTTTAAATATATAAGTTGCATACTGTACTTTCACATGCTATTTACAACCATAGGCAGATCGTATGCACACTACACAGTATGCAAGTGTTCCAGCTGATGTACAGTGTACTATTGTACTGTAAACGCGGGTAAAAGTGTTACTGTCATCGGGTTTCGGTGAGAGCACACCTGTGGAAATGATGTTATGATACAATCACATCCCATCATTTGTGTCAGCCGGAGGAGATGTTGAGAGGTGAACGCTCGGGGCGGTGTGTTCGTATCCGGCCCTGCTGAGAGATCTTTAAACGTGATGCTGCTTTAAAGTGTTCTCCAACACATCATGTGTGATTTATTAAGTAATCGCTTAAAATGAGTTCCCGTCACACCGGCGTGGTTTAAACGGGACATCCAGACGCTGATGACAGCGGTTTGGATGAAGTCTGTTACCTCACCTCACACGTCAACATGCTGAATGATTTCGTCTGTCTCTGCAGAAGCGATATGTATTTCTCTCTAAGAGTTTCCTGTGTTTGTAAACTAAAGTTCTGTATGGGTGTGTTTTGGTATAAGACTGACAGATCGGAGATCAGTAAACAATGGTTTGCAGCTGTCTGCACCCTGCTGTAATTTCAGACTCTGACACAAAACAAAAATCCATCTCTTCCTGAGACTCATCCTGCCTTTGAAATCTTCGTGTATGAGCATAAACACCCGTGCAGGTCAGAGGGGCGGAGCTGGGAGCCGTCTGCAGGTAAAGAGAGCTCACCTGTGTCATCGTTGTCAGGACACTGACAGATCTGCATCTGAACATCTTCAGCTCTCTCCGGTAAGAACCAGATACACATGTTTCTCTGTTAGGAAATATTCAAGAGATGTTCTGACAGTTGTTAACGTGTTTCAGCATTCAATCAAACCATGTGAAATATGACCATGGGTTTCATTTATTAGGAAATTATTCTTTAATTATGTGCAACCTGAACAATGTATATTTATATATTTCTTAAGGTGTTCATATTTGAAAATTGTGCTGCACAAATATTTATTTGGATGGTGGGAAATATCTTTCGAGAAAGAATAAATCATTTTTTCTGATATGCTCAATACATTTTCAATTCCTAACAAGCTGAAAATTATTTGACAGATGAGGGGAAGTCTACAGAGAGAGAGAGAGAGAGAGAGAGAGAGAGAGAGAGAGAGAGAGAGAGAGACTTGACCTTTAATCCAAAGTGACTTACATTGTATTTTACACTTAACATTTGATTCTGAGTATGTATAAACCCGTGGATCAGTTAAAGTCATATAAGATTTTGATCAACGCAGGACTTTATTTGATTTCTTATACTGTGAAAGAGAAAACTGACCGCTGACATTATGATGATGTATAGCAAAAACCAACATTCTGTCATTATGAGGATTAAAAAAGAAATAAAAAATGTCCTGTGGTTTTGTGTTCATACAATAAGAGTCAATGTTTAATGTTGTTTGATTACCAACATTCTACCAAATATCTTTTATTGTATTGTGAAGAAGAAAGAAAGGAATACATCTATTTTAATATTAATAAACCATGCT
>CM065659.1:1146280-1158780 GCA_033220385.1 Triplophysa yarkandensis
GTGTTGTCGTGCCGACAGCTTCATTCATCTGGCTGTTTTGTGTGTTTCCAGGAGAGTCTGGAGTACATTTTCCTCATCATATTCACCATGGAATGTTTCCTGAAGATCGTGGCGTATGGACTGCTCTTTCACGCCGATGCTTACTTACGGAACTGCTGGAATATACTAGACTTTGTCATTGTGACGATGGGGTAAGATTATCCCCGAGGATGATGTGTGGAGTTTGTCATGCCTCCTCACACTGACCCCGTGTATTCCTGTGACGTCTCTCAGGTTGTTCACTATTGTGGTGGACTTCATCAATAACATCAGCGGTGTAGAAGCTCCAGTGGAACAGAAAGGAGGGTTTGATATGAAAGCTTTGCGAGCGTTTAGGGTCCTGCGGCCTCTGCGGCTCGTCTCCGGAGTCCCCAGTGAGTCCTTCACCTGTATCTCTATCACACGTCTCATTTCAGTCTCATGTGTTTGCTCATTAAATTGACTCCCCCAGGCCTGCAGGTTGTGATGAGCTCCATCCTCAAGTCCATGTTGCCTCTGTTTCACATCTCCCTGCTGGTCTTCTTCATGGTCATCATCTACGCCATCATCGGCCTTGAGCTGTTTAAATGCAAAATGCATAAAACATGTTACTACACTGGCACAGGTGAGACAGAATTAACTTCCTTTTTGAGATATATTTGATTTAAAAAAAATATTTAAATGTAAAATGAAACAGTCACTCCAAGTATTTAACGGCATTGTGTGTTTTGCTCTTTCATAGATATCGTTGCAACGGTGGAGAATGAGAAAGCATCTCCATGTGCTCAGGCTGGTAACGGACGGCGCTGTACTATGAACGGGACCGAGTGTCATGGGGGATGGCCCGGACCCAACAACGGCATCACTCACTTTGATAATTTGGGTTTCTCTATGATTACTGTATATCAGTGTATCACCACACAGGGCTGGACGGATGTTCTATACTGGGTTAGTAAATCAATCTTGACCCACACAAGTGACTCGCTGAATGAAATCTGATTGCAGGTCTTGTCTTCTCAGGTAAATGATGCAATCGGAATGGAGTGGCCGTGGCTGTACTTTGTCACCTTGATTCTGTTGGGCTCGTTCTTTATTCTCAATTTGGTTCTGGGAGTTCTGTGTGGGTCAGTCTAAACATCTACACATGTTTCAAAATCAAACAGATAAAGTGAATTGCTTCTGTCTTAACACCGTCAGTAAAGACTTTGGACACAGTCGACTGGATTCAGTTTTTGGTTTATGATATTTATGATATCATAAATCCGTTGATGTCTTTTTCCCAAACAAAACCCCTCTGTGTTCTTCTCTCTGAGGTCAGTGAGTTTACTAAAGAACGAGAGAAGAGCTCTCGCAGTGGAGAGTATCAGATGTTACGAGAGAGACAGCAGTTAGATGAAGATCTCAAGGGATACATGGAGTGGATCACACAGGCGGAGGTCATGGACAATGACCAAGAGGGTCAAGGTGATCAACACATTATAGTTATCATGAGTCAATGCTTTGATATTGGTCTGTCCGATATTAACCTCTGTATGATTGACAGGTCTTCTTCCACTGCAGAAGGATGGATCTGAAACAGAAAGTCTCTATGACCTCGAAGGGTTGAACAAGCTCATGTATTATGTGTGAGTACAGCACAAAAACTGAGGGTTTCCTATCTTGTCCACATGAATTTCATGTTTTGTGTTGCTGTGTCTTCAGTCGACATGCGCGTCGCTGGAATCGTTTTTTCAGGAGAAAGTGTCGTGTTTGGGTGAAGTCCAGACTCTTCTATTGGCTGGTGATATTTTTGGTGTTCTTCAACACTTTGGCCATCGCCACTGAACACCATCAGCAGTCACAGTCCCTCACTAACTTCCAAGGTTCTGTCCTCAGCCGCCGACACTAATCTCATGTATACGGAATATCACTGAGGTCAGACAACACAAATAAAGTTCTTCTGTCTCTGTTTGCGGTGGAGATGTTTCTAAAGATGTATGCCATGGGACTGCCGTCTTACTTTATGTCTCTTTTTAATCGCTTCGACTGCTTCGTGGTGTCCGTGGGAATCTTGGAACTCATTCTGGTTCGCATGGACATCATGTCCGTCATGGGGATCTCCATACTACGCTGCATTCGATTACTGCGACTCATCAAAATAACTAAGTACTTCATTCCTGATAAGACCATAAAGACACTTCTGTGCTTTGAGAGACCTTTCTTCTGACTTATATTTGTGTTCCAGATATTGGACGTCTCTCAGTAATCTCGTAGCATCGCTCTTAAACTCAGTGCGGTCCATCGCCTCTCTCCTCCTCCTCCTCTTCCTCTTCATCGTCATCTTCGCTCTGCTTGGCATGCAAGTGTTCGGGGGAAAGTTCAACTTTCCAGACGACAAAGTGCGACGGAGTAACTTTGACAATTTCCCTCAGGCGCTCATCACGGTTTTCCAGGTGAAACATTTCTGAACAGTGAGCAGTTTGTTCAGATGACATTTTTCGTAATAAAAGTGTGTTTTAGATCCTGACGGGCGAGGACTGGAACTCTGTCATGTATGATGGAATCATGGCTCACGGAGGTCCAGCCGTGCCGGGAATACTAGTCAGCATTTACTTTATCATTCTGTTCATCTGTGGAAACTGTATCCGTTTATCACTCCTCCTATTCTGGAATAAAGGTTTCTGTGTGGTGTGACAATGTTTTCCTTGAGTAATGAACTGCAGATATCCTTTTGAACGTTTTTTTGGCTGTCGCGGTGGATAACCTGGCGGAGGCCGAGAGTTTGACCTCCGCTCAGAAAGAGAAATCAGAAGAAAAGAAACGTAAAAAACTTCTCAGGTGAGGCCAACGAAAAGAGAAAATCAGTTTGTGCATCAGCAAAAATCTTTTGTTCTTTTCTGAGCAGGGAAAACCTTCCAGATAAGGGTGATGAAGAGAAAGCTATGCTGGCAAAAAAACTGGCTGAGCAGAGAGCCAAGATTGAAGGAATGCCCACCACAGCTAAAGTAAGACCTTCATAGCCAAAAATAGTGCACACATTTATCCTAAAACTCATCTTTGTTGGTTTATTTCATTGTCCACATGCAGCTCAAAGTGGATGAATTCGAATCCAATGTGAATGAGATTAAGGATCCGTTTCCACCAGCGGATTTTCCAGGTTTCCACAACACCATTTATAAATGCATTTTTATCATTTATTTACAAAACCATGTCAAAAACTATTTAACCTTCCTGATTATCCCACTTGATTCCTAGGCGATGATGAGGAGGAGGAGCCAGAGATACCCGACAGCCCTCGTCCTCGTCCAATGGCAGACCTGCAGCTGAAGGAGACGGAGGTGCCCATGCCTGAAGCCAGTTCCTTCTTTATCTTCGGACCTCAGAATAAGTACAATTTTACCTGTTATTTTTTTACAGGAAACATTATATCTGAATATTTTTAGGTTCACATACATTGTTTTCACAGGTTTCGCAAATTGTGCCATCGCATCATCAACGCCACGACTTTCACCAACATCATCCTACTCTTCATCCTGCTCAGCAGCATCTCATTGGCTGCTGAGGACCCCATCGACCCTATGTCCTTTAGGAACCAGGTGTGTGATCTCCAAGTGTTTGCATCTTCATGTACATATGATATTAAACCACTGTCTCTTCTGTGTTGAAGGTTCTGGCATATGCAGACATAGTCTTCACCTCTGTGTTCACGGCTGAAATCGTCCTAAAGGTGGGATGGGAGTTCTGAGCGCTGGTTCACTTATATTTTGAAATCGGATTTGTGATTGTGATCTGTTCCCTCTGTCTGCCGTAGATGACCACGTATGGTGCCATTTTACACAAGGGATCCTTCTGCCGAAACTCATTTAACATCTTAGACCTGATCGTTGTCGGCGTTTCTCTGCTGTCCATGGGAATGGAGTGAGATTTCAATTTCAAAGCTACACTACATAATTAAATATCAAACCATTTTCCATGGGTCTGACTTTATATAAACATTAAGAGTTGTGTTTTTGTTTGTAGATGACATATTAGACCCTACATTGTTTCCTCAAGTGTTTCCTCATGCATCTCGATAGGTCAAGTGCCATCTCCGTGGTTAAGATCCTGAGGGTCCTGAGAGTGTTGAGACCTTTAAGAGCCATAAACAGAGCTAAAGGCCTTAAGGTGAGTCATCTTGAGTGTTCAGTTTTACTTTGAACACAATGTTTCTCAGTTTTTGTGTCTTTGTCATTTCTCAGCACGTGGTCCAGTGTGTGTTTGTGGCCATCAAGACCATCGGCAACATCGTTTTAGTCACAATGCTCCTGGATTTCATGTTTGCCTGTATTGGGGTTCAGCTGTTTAAGGTTCAGTATCTTGTCTTGGTATACTCATATATAAGAAAACGACTTTACATGTGAAGATAGAGGGGAAAAAGAATTAGCCGAGTGTAGATCATAAACATTTCCTTTATTCGAGAAAAAACACTAGTTGTTTTGTGATGATTGTGTCCTTTTGTAGGGTAAATTTCATGCGTGCACAGATCCGCTGAAAATGACAGAAGCAGAGTGCAAGTACGGTTGAACATTTATTTCTTTTACTACAAAAGTTACAATGAAATGTCAAAGACAAGTTTCACTCTCTGCGATGCTTTCAGAGGAACGTTTATAAAACATCAGGAGAACTCTCTTCACGACATGGTGCTCAGGGAACGTGAGTGGATCAACAGCGACCTTAACTTTGACAACATTCTGAACGGTATGCTGGCTCTCTTCACCATCTCAACGTTTGAAGGCTGGCCAAAGTATGTCTGCTAGAAATAATGAACTTTTCCCCTTCTCATGTCAAACCTTATACGTAGAACATTACTTGTTCTCTTTATGGTGTACAAATTACTAATATATAAATGTCTGCACAGATTGTTGTATAAAGCCATAGACTCAAATCTGGAGGACGTCGGCCCTATTTACAACAACCGCATTGAGATTTCCATCTTCTTCATCGTCTACCTCATTCTCATCGCCTTCTTCATGATGAACATCTTTGTGGGTTTTGTTATCGTCACATTTCAGGAGCAGGGAGAACAAGAGTATAAAAACTGTGAGCTGGACAAAAACCAGGTACACACACCAGACATACAAGTACACAATGAGCCCAGATCACAACACACGTGTTAAGAGATGTATGTGTTTGTTGTAGCGTCAATGCGTTCAGTACGCACTGAAGGCCCGACCTTTAAGATGTTACATCCCGAAGAATCCGTATCAGTACCAGGTGTGGTACATTGTAACGTCGTGCTACTTTGAGTACTTGATGTTTCTTCTTATCATGCTCAACACCATGTGTCTGGGGATGCAGGTGAGAAATGTTAAGGCACTTAATAAAGTTGTAAACCATTTATTTGTAAACCCTGTTTCCTTTTTTCCCTCAGCACTGTAATCAATCTGATCACATCACACATCTGTCTGACATGCTGAACGTCATCTTCACCGTCCTTTTCACAGTCGAGATGATCCTCAAAGTTGGTGCCTTCAAAGCCAAGGTCAGATCAGATCAGATCAAACAGAACATAAGTGATATTTCTCAAATCCTGAAATATGTGTTTTTCACGTTGACAGGGTTATTTTGGCGACCCCTGGAATGTCTTTGATTTCGTGATCGTGGTCGGCAGCATCGTTGATGTCATCTTAAGTGAAATTGATGTACGTTTGCAGTGAAAAGAGCTTCTTCAAATGAATTATTCCCTCATATAATTTCCTCACCGTACTTCAAGATGTTTCTCGGCTTTTTCAGGCAGCTCTTGCGGCTCAAGGTGGCCTGTACTGCCTCACCGGATGTTCTGTAAATATCCACAAACATCTCTGGGGTTTTATACAAAGATGTTCAAGCTGATCTATAATCCTCATTCAGCAAAAAACAAAGCACTCAGTTAAATGATTTACATCTCTCTTCTCTCTTTCAGGAAGTCAACCCGATGCAGGCAATAGCAGTAAGTAGAGTTTCATCCAAAGTCTCTTTTGTTATCATGTCATGGTTTAAGTATGTCATCTGTGTGTTCTTCAGGACTCTGAGAACATGAGCGTGTCCATCACGTTGTTCCGACTCTTCCGCGTCATGCGTCTTGTGAAACTGCTGAATCGCTTTGAGGGGATACGGAACCTACTTTGGACCTTCATCAAATCATTTCAGGTTCATTTTACATATGAATATATATGATCAGGTCATGTTCATGATATACATGAAGTGGCATTAACATTTATGATTTTTACCGAACGCAGCAACTGAATTGTTGTTTTATAGGCCTTGCCATATGTGGCGCTTCTCATCGTCATGTTGTTCTTCATCTATGCCGTCATTGGCATGCAGGTGAATCACAGATACCGAGAAAGTTAGATGTGAATGAGCATATATACATCTGATGATATGTCTGTCCTCCGTCAGGTGTTTGGAAAGATTGCACTGATAGACGGAACTGTGATAAACCGCAACAGCAACTTCCAGACATTTCCTCAAGCTGTGCTGCTGTTGTTCAGGTCAGATAGAAAAATAGAAAAGTGTTTTTGCTGACAAAGCCACAATAAGATGAAGGGAGCGTTGGGATGGCAGGCAGTGTGTTTTATAAGAGACTTATTGTGTTCAGGAGTGCCACAGGTGAAGCGTGGCAGGAGGTTATGTTGGGATGTCTGTACGGTCAGCGCTGTGATCCAAAGTCCGATTACCTGCCTGGAGAGGAGTACACCTGTGGCTCTGGATTCGCCATTTTATACTTCATGAGTTTTTACATGTTGTGTGCGTTCCTGGTAAGACGTTCATGTTTTGTGCGTTATCTTACACGTGACAAAATCACTTATTTTCCTCTTCTGTAGATCATAAACCTGTTCGTGGCTGTGATCATGGACAACTTTGATTACCTAACTCGTGATTGGTCCATTTTGGGGCCGCATCATTTGGATGAGTTTAAGAAGATCTGGGCCGAGTACGACCCTGAGGCCACGTAAGTTACAAAGTCCTCATTTTCTTTTCTATTTTTAAAGGGTGATTTTCACCAGCTGGGTGTTCTTTGCTATTTTAAAAGTTGTAACCCTGTTGGTTTGAGTCTTACTGACTACCACTGCCAGAATAGTTAGACCTTAAAGAAACAATACATTTGCACTTAAAAAAAGATGACAAATTTAATTATTGCAGTACAAAGCATATTGCGTAATGGTTTAAATATGTGATCTCAAGCCTATCACTTGAGCAGCTGTGAGAAATAACAAATGCGTTCTAAAACACATACCATAATGCTTGTCCTATAGGGGACGCATTAAACATCTGGATGTTGTGACGTTGCTAAGGAGAATCCAGCCACCGCTAGGTTTCGGCAAGTTCTGCCCACATCTCGTTGCCTGCAAGGTGAATCATATCATCATCACAAGCAATAAAAACAGCCCATTCACTTCAGATGCTATTAATAGTTGTTTTTCAGAGGCTCATCTCAATGAACATGCCACTAAACAGTGATGGAACGGTAACATTTAATGCCACTCTTTTCGCTCTGGTGCGAACGGCGCTGAAAATTAAAACGGAAGGTAACTTTGAGCAGGCCAACGAGGAGCTGCGAGCAATCATCAAGAAGATCTGGAAACGCACCAGTATGAAACTACTGGACCAGGTCATTCCACCGATTGGAGGTCAGCAAACAATCAACAGATATTTGATCATGACTTAATATAATATTCTCATTAACATAAGCCGTGTCTTTTTATTGTAGATGATGAGGTCACGGTGGGCAAGTTTTACGCCACATTTTTGATCCAAGACCATTTCCGAAAGTTCATGAAGCGACAGGAGGAATACTACGGATACCGGCCCAACAAGAAGAACAAAAACACAACCGAGATACAGGTGACGCGTCTCTTCATCTCGGTGCATGTCAACGGCATGATCAAACTGTTACGGTCATACATTTCTTCATTGCGACAGGCGGGTCTGAGGAGCATCGAGGAGGAAGCAGCTCCGGAACTACAACGGGCGATCTCCGGAGATCTTCTCAACGATGAGGAGATGGACAGAGCAATGGATGAAGCCACAGAAGAGGGGATCTACAGGGTGGGTGGAGGAAAGTGAACCTATCAGCTTTATCTTTCTTCTCTTCTCATATGTGTCTCACGTGTGTTCAGCGAGCAGGTGGCCTGTTTGGTAACCACGTGGACCCATTCGCCATGGAGAGAGGAACACCCATACCCACCCAGGTGACCAGTCAGCGCCCCCTACAGATCGCAGACAGCAGAGCGGAGGAGACCGACGCTTCACCCAACTCAACGTCATATCTGACGTATCACGCTAACTTTAATAACAACAACACAAACAATACCAGGGGCAGACCGAGGTAAAATGATGGGTCGCTGTTATGATCAGGGGTTATTACTGCTAAGCAGAATTACATAAAACTACAATAAAATGATACGTATTGGACATATTGACTGGTTCTGATTTTTGGTGCAGCAGACGTGAACATCCTTTCCCATCATGCATCAGTACATCCCAGTATGGTCCCATCAGTGCAGCCGACTTTCTCATCCACAATGTGAGATAACACACAAGTTGAGATGTAAAAGTAATCTCGATCATCTTGAGAAAATATTCAAATGTGTTTCTGTGTTTCAGTCTCTGTCTGCTGCAGGATTGGAGCGTTTCGCCGGTGATGTCCACTTCCTGTATGTAACGAAAACAGAGATTGCCGAAGCCCTGAACATGGATCTCAACATGTTCGAGAGGAATTCTGCATTCGTTCTTAATGAACAGAAAGGACGTTATGCGTCCAGAGAGACAAACAACGAACTATCTCAACAAGATGTTACACACCGCCACGTGTGAGGAGGACATGAACCGAGGAGATGTCTTTGGGTCATCAGGACTTTCGTGACGCCAGCACCGCCCAACTTCTGAAGTTGACAAATATGTTGTTTAATATTTATAAACATCAAATCTGAAAATGGACACTTGCGTCAGCAGATCACCATGATGTTCATTACATTTACAATAGTAAAGACAGTAGTAAAGAACATTTTTGTCAGTGGATATGCAGTATTTGGATTAACTGTGGAAGGTGACATGCTTATTTTTGCATAAATTATATACAAAAGCACTTGACTGACGCATACAATGTTTATCAAAAATGCTAAATTGTGAAAACATTATTATAGAAGGAAATCTGAGCGTTAAGTATTAACATTTCCAGGTATTTTACTTAGAGGAGTATCAGATATTATTTTTATAAGCGCTTGGTATTTCTGTGACAAACGTAAGAATTTAAACAAACATAATAAACATGAACAAAACGGCATCTTTTGTCTTTTAATGATCTCAGTCATACCTTTAAACCATGTACGGCTGTGTCTGCCACTGAATAAAACAATAAAACAAAACTATTGCGACTATTTTTATAAGAATTGTGAGATTAAAAGTCTCAATTGCGAGCTATAAGTCAGAACAGTGAGATATAAAGTCGCAAGTGAAACTTTTGAAAGTCTGAAATCTGGGATTAAAAGTCACAATAATTAGTCATTATTTTTTACGTCACAGAATCAGATTTTTCTGATAAACTTTATAATTTCCACCGGCACAAACTCTTTAAATGATACTTTACCTCGGCAGCTCGGCACGCGTTTGCCGCGTGACCGCCGTGTTTTAATTGGATTATGTTAATCTGGGAGAGGACTCGTCAGGCGTCTCTGAGACATTATAGTGTGAATGAAGAACCTGGTGAGTAAAGCATAGTTTATAGCAGAATTCTTATCATTTAAATCGACAAGTTTGATCCGTTATGTTTTCATGAGCTCTTGTTCTTCAAAGCTTATAAATGAGTTGTTTTAATCTACAGCTAATGCTTTATTGTAACTGTTTATTATGGACAGACTATTGAAAGTGCCTTTACATTATCATGTCTGGACTTCATATAGAATGAGGTTTTGGTTAGGGTTGGTTACACACCCCAAACATTCGGAATAGAGGTGTACTCACGTGACTTATATTCTAGCCGAATCTTAAACTGGAGTTGATCCTTCCCATTGATTGACTTCCTTTAACTTTTATTCTTTGATTAAGAACTGTAAATGTTCAGATGAAGTTCGTGTTAAATAGCTTCTGCATCTATGTGTAAGTGTGTGGGTTTGAAGCGGGTTCTGCGGGGTTAATCCAGACCCATTCAGATGGATGTAAGGAGTTTATAACATCATGGACCATATGGTAACCTGTTTTTAAACAGAAGATCATGACAGAGGAACACCCGACGGGTGCCGCAGGTAAACCCCAAACAGCAATGTGCATTCCTAACTACACAATTATATGACAATTTCATCTTCTTTCCAACAGCCCTCAGGATGTATGTTGGAGCAGAAGGCGGGGCTGATGCCACCAAAGAGGTGTGGCCTCAACAGTCTCGCCCATTATCGCATGACCGGGTCACGCTTGTGGTTGATGGCACTCATTTCGTGGTGGATCCTGCAATATTCACAGCATACCCCGATACGGTGTTAGGAAGGTACTGAACGCGTGTGCTAAACCGCTCGAAACGTTTGACTTGTGTTCACTGGATTTGTAATTGTTTTTTAGAATGTTCGGTCGAGCGCGTCAGCACAGTTTCACAAGGCCCAACTCGAAAGGTGAATATGAGATCGCCGAGGGTATTGGTGCCAGCATCTTCAGAATCATTCTGGTGCGTCCAACACACATCCATCCTCCACTGACCCGTGTTCCTCAAACCTTCTAGCTCACACTCTCCTTCAAACCCTCGAAAGAATGTTGTGGGCCCCGATGAAGTCTCCGGACCCCTACATCCCCTCAAACTCCTCAAGAACTTAACTACACATAATGTATGTGTCTCAGGATTATTATCGTGTGGGTGTGCTGCACTGTCCTGAGGGCGTATCTGTGGCGGAACTTCGGGAAGCGTGTGATTATCTGTGTATCAACTTCGACTACAGCACCGTGAGATGCCGAGACCTCAGTGAGTGGAACCTCCAAACATTCACACGCTTACAAACGCGACTCACAACATCTCCATCCGCTCAGGTGCCCTACTTCACGAGCTGTCCAATGACGGAGCTCGGAGGCAGTTTGAGATCTTCCTGGAGGAGCTGCTGCTTCCCGCGATGGTGTCGGGCGCTCAGGAAGGAGAGAGAGAGTGCCGTATCGTGGTTCTCGCGGATGATGATACCGTGGACTGGGATCAGGACAATCCTCCACCGGTGGGCGAGGAAAACTCTCAGAGTGAGTTCTAGACACACATTGACGTTGACATCTAAACACACATATATCAGGTTTGTCTGTGCTTGCAGTCCTCTACAGCACCAAACTCTTCCGTTTCTTCAAGTTCATCGAGAACAGAGACGTCGCCAAAGCTCTGCTGAAAGAGAGAGGGCTTAAAAACATTCGGATCGGGATTGAGGGTAAACACACACAGATATACGCTTGACGGTCGTCTCCACAACCCTTCTGTAATCTCTCTCTCGTCTCTCAGGTTACCCCACCTGCAAAGAGAAGGTGAAGAGGCGTCCGGGTGGGAGGTCAGAGGTCATCTACGGTTACGTCCAGCGTCCGTTCATCCAGCTGTCCTGGGAGAAAGAGGAAGGGAAGAGCAGACACGTGGATTTCCAGTGCGTACGCAGCCGGAGTGTCCCAAACATCATCGCGGCCTTTGGGGATGGATCTGTGAGACCTGGAGCTACGTCCACTCCACAGGTGGATGAGCTGGACCGTCGGAATGGCCCCGCCCCCTCGGCCTTGACCAATGAGCTGCTTCAGCAGTAAAGTTGTGTGTTGGACAATGTTCATTCATTCATATCAGCATGAACGGATGTAAACATTGGTGAAAAAGCACTCGATAGAAAACTATTTAAATATAAAACGATATCTCGAGATAAAAGATTAATGTT
This sequence comes from Triplophysa yarkandensis, assembly GCA_033220385.1. Lineage (NCBI taxonomy): Eukaryota > Metazoa > Chordata > Actinopteri > Cypriniformes > Nemacheilidae > Triplophysa > Triplophysa yarkandensis. Next base: position 1,158,175 of record CM065659.1, read on the forward strand.
ATCTTGACCTTGTGGTTTATGTTTAGTACGTGTTAGTTGTATTTGATCATCTTTTAATAAAATATTTAACATGTTCTTAAATATCTGCAGGACATGAAGGAAATTATGAAAACAGCGACAACGTGACCAATCTTTTTCACTTTCTTTTATAATTACTATTAAAGAATTGAACAAATTGAAGAATGTAAATTTGTTTTTATTGTATGTAACAAACATCTCTGTCCATCTCACTTTAACTAAAGATTCTTTCATCCGTCAAACATCCATCTATAAAAACACTACAGTTAAATATCTGTAAAAAATCCAGCAATCAACATTATAAAGAGATTTGGAAACATCCATCAGGACACAAGTTCTAAGATATTTAACAGCCTGCGGCCTTTATGTGTGAGAAAACCAACCGTAGCGATAACATCAAGACCATACGCTCGTGGAGCTGAAATGTTTGCTTTGTTGGCAAGTTTATAGCGCTGTACCCTGTGACCGTCTGTACCTTTGAAAGTCAAATCAGTACCAGTCAAATTTAAAAAAAGAAGCTTTAAAAACAAGATCTAGTGGCACATACACACACAAAAGCACCCGAGAACACTGGAGAATGAATGTGTA
>CM065659.1:1163780-1165979 GCA_033220385.1 Triplophysa yarkandensis
TTGTGTTGTTGTGATGTTGTGAGATTGTGTGGTTGTGAGATTGTGTTGTTGAGAGATTGTGCTGTTGTGATGATGTGAGATTGTGTTGTTGTGATGTTGTGAGATTGTGTGGTTGTGAGATTGTGTTGTTGTGATGTTGTGAGATTGTGTTGTTGTGATGTTGTGAGATTGTGTGGTTGTGAGATTGTGTTGTTGTGAGATTGTGTTGTTGTGATGTTGTGAGATTGTGTTGTTGTGAGATTGTGTTGTTGAGAGATTGTGTTGTTGAGAGATTGTGCTGTTGTGATGTTGTGAGATTGTGTTGTTGTGATGTTGTGAGATTGTGTTGTTGTGATGTTGTGAGATTGTCGTGGTTGTGAGATTGTGTTGTTGTGATGTTGTGAGATTGTGTTGTTGTGATGTTGTGAGATTGTGTGGTTGTGAGATTGTGTTGTTGTGATGTTGTGAGATTGTGTTGTTGTGATGTTGTGAGATTGTGTTGTTGTGAGATTGTGTTGTTGTGATGTTGTGAGATTGTGTTGTTGTGAGATTGTGTGGTTGTGATGTTGTGAGATTGTGTGGTTGTGATGTTGTGAGATTGTGTGGTTGTGAGATTGTGTTGTTGTGAGATTGTGTGGTTGTGATGTTGTGAGATTGTGATGTTGTGAGATTGTGTGGTTGTGATGTTGTGAGATTGTGTGGTTGTGATGTTGTGAGATTGTGATGTTGTGAGATTGTGTGGTTGTGATGTTGTGAGATTGTGTGGTTGTGATGTTGTGAGATTGTGTGGTTGTGATGTTGTGAGATTGTGTGGTTGTGATGTTGTGAGATTGTGTTGTTGTGAGATTGTGTGGTTGTGATGTTGTGAGATTGTGATGTTGTGAGATTGTGTGGTTGTGAAGTTGTGAGATTGTGTGGTTGTGAGATTGTGTTGTTGTGAGATTGTGTGTTGTGAGATTGTGTTGTTGTGATGTTGTGAAATTGTGTGGGTTGTGAGATTGTGTTGTTGTGATGTTGTGAGATTGTGTTGTTGTGATGTTGTGAGATTGTGTGGTTGTGAGATTGTGTTGTTGTGATGTTGTGAGATTGTGTTGTTGTGATGTTGTGAGATTGTGTGGTTGTGAGATTGTGGTGTTGTGATGTTGTGAGATTGTGTGGTTGTGAGATTGTGTTGTTTGTGATGTTGTGAGATTGTGTGGTTGTGAGATTGTGTTGTTGTGATGTTGTGAGATTGTGTGGTTGTGAGATTGTGTGGTTGTGATGTTGTGAGATTGTGTGGTTGTGATGTTGTGAGATTGTGTTGTTGTGAGATTGTGTGGTTGTGATGATGTGAGATTGTGTTGTTGTGAGATTGGTGTGGTTGAGATTGTGTGGTTGTGAGATTGTGTGGTTGTGATGTTGTGAGATTGTGTGGTTGTGATGTTGTGAGATTGTGTGGTTGTGTGATTGTGTGGTTGTGAGATTGTGTTTGTTTAAAATAAAACTATTACTCTTATTGGCTAACATTTAAAACAACACAGGACAAATAAAAGTTAAATATGACATCATGTTTTAATTGGTTGTTTAATTAGAGTCTCGTGCATATATCACATGTTATCACATCAGTGTGTCACTGATATCTGATACAAACACACAACATGTAATTATGGAACAAAGAGGAGGGGCGGGGCTAAGCGTGACGTCACCTGCCAACTGAGCAAACGCATGAAAGTTTTTATTTGTACGAAACAAAGATGAGAAATACCTTCTTTAAGACGATCAAAGTCTTTGTGTAGATCCTTGGACAGCACAGATCCTTCTGTCTCCTGAGAAACAAACATAAAGCGAATCCCCAAATATCTGCAGAAGGTTCTCCTCTTACAAACAAACTCTTGAAGAAAAGTCAAGAAAAGTGTTTCAAGTTCTGTGAGATTAACACCAACACAAGAGAATAAACTTCATAAAGTTCTGTCTTCTCTCACTGATGACGAGGAGGACTGCTCGCTCCACCCACAGAGAGAGAGAGAGAGACCAGAGAGAGAGAGAGAGAGAGACCAGAGAGAGAGAGAGAGAGAGACCAGAGAGAGAGAGAGAGAGACCAGAGAGAGAGAGAGAGAGAGAGAGAGAGAGAGAGAGAGAGAGAGAGAGAGAGACCAGAGAGAGAGAGAGAGAGAGAGGAGAGACAGAGAGAGAGAGAGAGAGAGACAGACAGAGAGAGAGAGAGACCAGAGAGAGAGAGAC
>CM065659.1:1166479-1195716 GCA_033220385.1 Triplophysa yarkandensis
TTTATATACACATAACAAAAGATAATATCTATATCGGTATATCCAAGAAGAATTATATCAAAGACATGGCCACAGAGTCATAAAAAATAAATCTAATAAATAAATAAGTCGGTCGATAAATACACAAGTACTCTTTTGAGCAAATGCATGATTGACCTCGCTGACCTCACATTCACAGAAGCAAATAATACACGATTTTTACTGTTTTCAGGTCACCGAAACATCGAACGTACGGACCGATCAATACTCTTAATGTTACATATGTCCAGACTCTCTTCCTACTGTTCGTTCAGTGCATGTAGAAAGTCTCGTTTCGTTAATTACTCTTCTGTCTGAAGTGAACTGTCAGATCGGGCAACAGAACCCGATGCCAAACGCTTGTAGCACCATTCCGACCACCCGAGATCGGAGCGTCCCGTGAGTCTACCTCTGCTTAGAGATGTGTTGACAGGTGGAACTCCCTGTTGGTGGAGCTGTGATCTGTTACACCGTAGTCTCATACTCGGTCACTTCTTTAGGGTTGCTGAAGCTCTGGTATCTGATGCGAGGCGTCACGGGAGACGTGTTCTCGAGCACCAGTATTGTTTTCCTTAACCTAACGATCTATAAAGTGGGGCGTCCAAGCTGGGTATCTCTTTCGTGGCAGGTCGATGCGGAAACGGGACCCTCAGTTCTCGTGGCACGCAGGGAGGGGGCCGGTTGAACTACAGGAGGCCCTCACCTGAAATACATCAGCTGTAACTGTTTCCCGATCCCCGCCGGTAGTCCTCTGAAGGGTTCTGGGTGGGCTGGTAATGACGTCAGGTTGGGGCAAAGGTTTGTACCCAAATCCCCGATGCCGCCCAGACCGATAACCCCCATCCCCTCCTCCACGCAGCTCCACTGGGTGCCCAGGATGGGCCCGTCGGGATGGAGCAGACAGTAATACACAAACATAAAGAAAGTTCCCAAGGCGTAGCTACACACCACCACGCACACTATGATCAGGGCGTAGAAGTCCGAGGTGTGAGGTCCCCTGTGGATGTACCAGGCGGCGGTGAGCGCCACGTTCTCGATCAAGGTCACACAGTAGTACACGCCCAGCCGGAAGCGTGCACGGCCTTCTTTCACGTTGAACCAGCAAAGATGTAGATGATGCCAACCACCATGTTATAGATGATCTCCTCCCCACTTGGACATGCAGAAATCCGTCTCACCCTGGATGATCCATGAAGGTCATGGCACACCAGGGGCCACGATGAAGATCCCGAAGTACAGCTGGAAGACTGACGCGAAGAGAGCGAAGGCGATGGTCCGAGCGCCGATGGTGAAGAGGTGCCATAGCATCTGGACGATTGACGGCCTTGTAGGACATGGGAGCTTGTCGTCGCGGGAGTCGCGCAGGACTTCTGGTATGAGGCGATCATCCATGCGAGAGAAACCAGCGAGGCGGATGCAGAGAGCCCTGGAAAACAGAGAAGAACATGTGTGAAAACCCAAAATGAGTCATTGATTTTTATTGACCATTAAAACGTACTCTAAAAGTGAAAATGCAAATTAAACAAGAAGAGCAAATATTAAAGCTTAGAACTTAATTAAAATACTAGTTTGATTTTATTTGTGTAAGTTGAAAACGTGCATTTGATTAACTCAAATCTTTCCATTAGTATGTTCTACAAATATTAGGTGTATGAAATATATATTTTAAAAGATACTTTTTAATCAAATAAATTTCAATGATTTTTGTACCTTTTGAGAAATTAACTGTTGGATTTTTTTATCAATGCTTTCAATATGTCACAGTGGAAAAAAACAAAAATAAAAAAAACATAATTTACTTGACGTAATTTCAAACCTGTACTCTAAACATTTTTTTTTACAGGAATTATGTCGAGAAACAATTTACTATAAAAATAAGTACATTTTAAAGCTTTGAAATGATGAAATATACTGTTTAAATTTTGGTACATGTAAGTAAAGGAAATAAGTAAATCCGATAAACCAAAACATTTATATTAGAATTTTAAAACAAATATCAGGTGTATATTAATAATAATAATAATAATTTTACAGAAATTACCTGTTAGAATTTTTCATTGCTTTTTTAATATGAAAAAGTGGGGAGTTAGATATGTATAGCTTTCATTCTCCTGCAAATACAAAAGGAGATATTTTGAGAAATGTCTCAATCAATGGGTGGTCAATGACGTTCTGCAAAATATCTTCTTTGCGTTCTGCAGAAGAAACAAAGTCCTACAGGGCTGACACGACACACATCTCATTCTGTACCCCACTAAACAGCCAGAAACGAAGCAAATGCCAAAAATAAAACTCATGAAAGTCATTACCATCAGCTACATTTCTACATCCTCGGACTTTAATATTTAATAAGATCTGATGTGATTCATTACTAATTGGACATGTGAGTGAATAATTAACTCTTAAAAACTGAATAATTCAGACTCTAATTGATGTCTCTCGCCTCTCAGAACTCATATCATAGAACCGTGTGAACGCATCTCACGTCACAGCGGACACGTTTGGAGAGAAAAGACACTGACTGATTCAAAGATGTAAAGCGGCTTTAATTCAAGACGTCAGGGCGGCTTTATCGAACAGGAAGTGACACAAGCTGGCAGAGATGAGAGCGATGGAGCGGAGTAAAGATTGATAGCGTGAAAAGCAAGTTATGTCACATTCAGTGCTTTGTTTCAAGATTTTGAGTCATATTGTAAAGAAGATACAGCACCTGCTGAGACGACAAATCGCCGGGCTTTTTACCAAACTGCCTGAGAGAAATATCTCTCCGGAGAGAGAGAGAGTATGTGTCTCACTCAGAGACAGAGAAACAGACAAGCGTTTCATGTTGTGTGAGTGTGAGGTTGCAGGAAAAGGTGAAGAAGGTGTGTGTGTGCGTGTGTGTCTCTCTGTGTGTGTGTGTGTGTGTGTGTGTGTGTCTCTCTGTGTGTGTGTGTGTGTGTGTGTGTGTGTGTCTGTGTGTGGTGTGTGTGTGTGTCTCTCTGTGTGTGTGTGTCTGTGTGTGTGTGCGTGTGTGTGTGTGTGTGTGTGTGTCTGTGTGTGTGTCTGTGTGTGTGTGTGTGTGTGTGTGTGTGTATGTTTGTGTGTTGTCTGTGTGTGTGTGCGCGCGCGCGTGTGTGTGTGTGTGTGTGTGTGTGTGTGTGCGCGTGTGTGTGTGTGTGTGTGTGTGTTTGTGTCTGTGTGTGTGCGTGTGTGTGTGTGTGTTTGTGTGTGTGTCTCTCTCTCTGTGTGTGTGCGTGTGTGTGTCTGTGTGTGTGTGTGTGTGTCTGTGTGTGTGTGTGTGTGTGTGTGTTTGTGTGTGTCTGTGTGTGTGTGTGTGCGTGTGTGCGTGTGCGTGTGCCTGTGTGTGCATGTTGTGGTGTGATGGAGAGATATGAATCTCTGGAGACTGATGTTATCATGGGGATCAACTCTTTAATGCTTCCCACCGCGTGTTTGTTTATCTGCTGGTCTCTGCAGATTCTCCCAGCTCGGTCACAATCCACACACGCATGCTTTTAGGAACCCACACTTCTTTTAAAACACATCCACACCCCCGGGCCTGCTTACACGTGCTCAGCTGAGGATTTACAGAGGACCACATGAAGAAAATCCGCCCCATGCGGTCAGACCTAGACGAGTGAAATTCCTATTACGAAGGTCGATCCGTGCATAAATAATTCAACACACGCTATTATTTTCCACTTCGGGCCCACGCGGTACATATCACATTCCGGATTTCCCTTAGCACAGACTTGACCCCTGATGCGGTTACTCTTTCTCTGGCAAAAGTCTGAGTGTCGGTCTCACGTTTTTAAAACTTTCTCCATCTCTCGACTCATTCGGTGGAGATTCAGATTAAGCAAAGTCCTAATTAGCCGAGATTCAAAAGCATTAGTCTGTGTTTTCCCGTTCCGCTTCCAGCGTGTTCTCTCCAGGACTGTTTTTTTTAAGGCTTTCATGGAGCGATGCGCTGGCAATCTTAATTAGATCAAACATCGGATGCCGCGCAAGCCCACTGCCACAAAGACCGCTGCAGATTAGAAGTTTAAAGTTTAAAGAGAAAGGGATGAGACAAGTTAAAGCCTCACAAGAGAGATCGAGAGAGAGAGAGAGAGAGAGAGAGAGAGTGAGAGAGAGAGAGAGAGAGAGAGAGAGAGGAGAGAGACCAGAGAGAGAGAGAGAGAGAGAGAGAGAGAGAGTTACATGTATGCTGTTTGTCAACTCCTTACACAAACGTTCGACCACAAAAAAGCACAAGAAAGAGTTCACAAAGAATGAGTTCTTTATATGAATGTGGGTCATTCTGTAATTGTGGGTACATCTGAAATATGAAATACTATATTCAAATACTAATTCTGTCAAATAAGAATTTAGATTTTACCTTTAGTAACAGAAAGGACAGTAACAATTAAAGCTTACAAACATATTAGGCCTAAACTCAAGACAGAAGTCAAGAACATATGTTTCGACTCAAAAAGTCTTACAATTAAAATGTGCAACGCTAATATTTGAGTAACAGTGTCAACGGTAAAAAACATCTAGACATGTTTTAAATAAAATTTGGGAAAAGAGAGAGAGCGTTCTGGTATTTTATTGTCACATTTGTGACATCACAATATGCAAATGATTTGAGATTCAGATGTGCTTTTTTTTTGACAGTAGCAAACAAAATTGACAATCATTGTGTTATGTTTGTTCTTGGAAATTATAGAAATTGAAAAAACAAAATGGTTGATTTAATTATGTGGAACCAATATCTTATATATAATATATACAATAAATAATATAATTATTAAGGAAGCTTTTCTCAAATGTTTGTATTGTCGATAAACAGACACGTGGAATTGTTAATATAATCTAATATATGGTAAAACTATGGAATAAATTGAGATTATTTGTATGCTAAAATCCAGAGTACATCTGAGAAACACCTAAAACCAGTGTTTTATTTTATATCAACCAATTTTTGTGTAAAACATATGGTTGTTTTTCAACATGTAATGTGTACTTTTTTTTTTAACTAAAATAAATACTTTTGACTTATAACCATGCATTAAGAACACATCTCATGTTCATAAGATGTGCCCACATTTATAGAACGTCCTATATTCTACCTGTATAGTTTAATAGCATCTGATTTAACAAAACAATCATATTATATGTACAAACATAAAATTATCTCTTTACTTTTCTTATGAATCAAAACCACCTCAAACCAGACAAAACTGGTGCAGGGTAATAATACTCTATCCCTTTGCTCCCATGATTACAAAAAATAGAATCAAATGCCTCTGTGTAATAAAACATACATTTATATCACGTTTACAGATCTTTACAATAGCATCACATACAAATTCAGCCCCAGAGGCAGTAACTGAGCATTCAGCTATGTCTTTTATTTGAGACAGAGACACAAGGCATCTTCCAGAGTACTTCAAGATGTGATGCTTACTTTACCAGGAAATGTCTGACACAATACTCAAGCCAAATGTTTAGGACGGTTCAGACAGGCTGAAACATGAGATCCGAAAGACCCAGAGAGGAAAAGCCAAAAAACAGAAGATAGCGAGAGAAAGAAAGAGGTTTTCTGTGCTTGGTAACCCAAACCTCTGACCCAGAATTAATGGGAATCTCAGAGCCTCAGACTCTTTACATTCAATCCTACATCCAGACCCCCTCTCTGGACTGCTGCTCATCATCTGTCACTCACCATCTCACCCTCTGACACTCTCACGCTCTCACCCTCTGACACTCTCAATCTTATTCTCTCCGACATTCTTACTCACACTCACTCTCCCCCTCTCTCAACACTCACACTCTCACCCTCTCATACTCTCAATCTTATACTCTCACAGATTCTTCTTCTCACACTCACACTCACCCTCTCACACACTCACCATCTCCCACTCACCTTCTCACGCTCTCAACCTCTGACACTCTCAATCTTATACTCTCACACATTCTTACTTACACTCACCCTCTTACTCTCTCACCTCTGACACTCTCAATCTTATACTCTCACACATTCTTACTTACACTCACCCTCTTACTCTCTCAACCTCTGACACTCTCAATCTTATACTCTCCGACATTCTTACTCACACTCACCCTCTCTCACACTCACCCTCTGACACTCTCATTCTCACACATTCTCACTGTCACACACTCACCCTCTCACACATTCAGACTCTCACTCAGCATCACACTCACCCTCTCACACTCTCAATCCCACACATTCTCACTGTCACACACTCACCCTCTCACAGATTCAGACTCTCACTCAGCATCACACTCACCTCTCACTCACTCACTCACTCACTCACTCTCACGCACACTCACTCACTCACTCACTCACTCACTCACTCACTCACTCACTCACTCACTCACTCACTCACCATCAGACTCACCCTCTCACACACCCTCACTCACCCTCTCAAACAATCTCAAATACCATCAAACCCTCAATCACAATCACTCACATTCTCACTCACATTCTCACTCACATTTTCACTCACATTCTCACTCACATTTTCACTCACATTCTCACTCACATTTTCACTCACATTCTCACGCACGCACGCACGCGCTCACTCACTCACTCACTCACTCACTCACTCACACGCTCATTCTCAATCAAAGTCTCACTCACACTCACCATTACACTCACCCTCTCACGCACTCTTACTCACACTCTTACACCTACTCACACCCACTCTCTTACAAACTCTCTCTCTCTCTCTCTCTCTCTCTCTCTCTCTCTCTCTCTCTCTCTCTCTCTCTCTCTCTCTCTCTCTCTCTCTCTCTCTCTCTCTCTCTCTCTCTCTCTCTCTCTCTCTCTCTCTCTCTCTCTCTCTGTGTGTGTGTGTGTGTGTGTGTTACCCTGCAGGGGCAGTATGTTGTTGCTGTGGATCATGATGCTGAGCTGAAGAACGAGTTGAGGAGCACTCTTCAGGAAAGCCTCCAGCAGCAGCCCAGCATGTTGATGTCAGCGCTCTCGAACATCAGACGCCAGTAGAAGTGATGCTCCCCCGGGCCGCCATGCAAACGGCTCTGCACTCCCAGGTACAAAGTGTGGATATACCTAAGACATACAGGAAAAGATCAAAAACATCTATTAGACTACATACAAATGTATCATTGGATGTTTAAACCCGCATTTTTAAAAAAACATATTAAAGTTGAGATGGTCTTGAGGAATATGATTAAAAGATCTGGATCACTGTTACAGATGTTCGCAACTTTTTACTTTATTATTCACAGTAAATTGGAACAATAAATGTAGAGATGGGGTGTAGTTAAATGTGATTGACAGGTTGGGTATTCAGGGTCATGGTCTGTTGTTTAGAGACTTTGACTTGTAAGCAGAAGGTTGTTGGTTTGAATCTCTTTCTCAAGTATCCTTGAGTAGAAATCTTACCCTGTTTTACTATGTAGTGGTAATTGACTTCTGCAACATACTGTAAGTCACTTTGGAAAAAAGCGTCTGCCAAATGAATAAATGTAAATGTAAATGTTAATGAAGGTTTTCAATCAACACACTATATTAGCACACGTGACTCTTTTTCCAGGATATTTTATTCTTAGTCTGATACAATATCAAAATATTAGGAAAGGGATTATGATTAAATATTGCACAAGGCAGTTTTTAGTAACTAAATATCTCTGAAACTGACTTTTCATGAAATGACTATCACAATATGACACCAGTGAAGTGGAACAGGTTTTTTTTTAAACCTGTCAGCAGCTTTTGGCAAGACATGGTACAACCGGATACCACACACATACACACACAAACGCACAATCACCAAAGAAGGCACGAATTACTTAAGAAAGAACACAAAAGAAGATATTTTGAATAATGTTAGGTACTTAACACAACACACGCACACGCACGCACACAAATGAATGTATTTACCTAAGCAGAAATTTATATAATTTGAAAAATGTTATGTCACAAAACATAATTAGATCCCTTTGACTTCTACATTCATTATTCACAATGTATTTTTGTTGTTGTTCCACAAACACACATCCACATAGATTTATTTTTGGGTGACCTATCACTTTAAACTGAAGATTCACATATTCCATATCTGTTTTTTCTTTCTCTTTGTAACCGTGTCCCTCATCCCGGCTCTAACCAGCTTCAGGCCAGCCGCATTATCTATAGGCTGCAGAAGAGCATTTTATCCCGAGCTCTACGCTCTCGGCCTGCCACGGGAGGGATTTTTTCATGCTTAACTCTGATAGGCGGCGAGGGGCGAAGATTGTATTTCATGCTCCTCTCTGATAGGCTCAAGGTTTTAAGGGAACTGATCCCGCGTGGCACTATGGGGCATGAGCCATCACCCAGTGAATGTAAATATTTCTGTATCTGTGAAAGGACAAATGTAGAAGTACAGATGTTTGAAAGCAAATAATGCGAACTTTCGTTTAAAACAATCATCAAGTATTTGTGTGTCTGTGGATGTGTGGATCTGTATGTCAGTATGGGCTCTCCAGAACATCCATTAGCAAAAGGATGAATTAATCTCCAGGTCTCCAATGCTCTCGAGTGGCCCGCAGTGATGAAATCCGAGAATAACGATGTAGAAAAACTAGATTCCTGACCCATCTATGTCTGGGCGAAATGGGTTTTTGAGTCTGATGAAGTTGGAGTGTCATCGAGCCGCCGTTGTGAAGCTGATATGAGGACAGATAGCAGGGAAACCCGAGCACCTGACGACACGAGCACACAGACTTAACTGTGTGAAGAACTTTAATTACATTAGCCATTGATTTTAGGATAATGAACTGTAATGACTTAATACACGGGACCTAAAGGAGAACACCAAATCTCTTTTATAGAGAGAGACAGGATGTGAAGGGTAAATTGAGAGTGTCTACCGCATGCATGTGTCTAATTCATCCTCTGCAGTTATTATCACCTCGGGTCCCGTCGAGACCGCCGACGAGAGTTCTTGTCTAACAGCTCGCAGTCAACACACTGTTTAGCACACAACGCGGTTCGTCCGTACACCAATTTAATATCGAGCAACGGCTGTTAGCAGATGAGAGAACATTAACGGATTGTGAAACACCAAAAAATATTTTGAGAAATGCCTCTTTAGCTTTGTGTTTGTGTAGTGGAAGGAAATCCTATCCATTCCGTAGGTTACGGCTATTCTTCAAAATATCTACATGCTGGTTAGCGCACATTTCGTTTCGGTACTAAATGCTTTAGAATTGAACAGCGGCTGTTGGCAGACGCATGATACAATTGTGGTGCCTTTCTGTGATGACAAAAGAAGATATTTTGAATAATGTCCCTGTGCTATCGTGTTCATACAGTGAAAATCAACAGTGTCCCTTGTTGTTTGGTCACTGACATTCTTCAAAATGTCTTCCTTTGTGTTTGCATTAAAAAAGAAACTCATACAGGTGTGGAATGACATTAGAGTAAATGATTGGCGATTCATTATTATTTTGGGTTGTACTACACCTTTAAAACTATATATTTCAATAAGTGGAAGTTTTCTTTCCATCTTAATACCTCATTATGATATCTTTAAGAATGCTGGTCACAAAACAACACTGAGCCCTAAGGACATCAAAAATTCTCTAAATATCTTCTATTGTGATCCACAGACCTCTTGTCTCTTTAACACCGTTGTTATATTGTCTCTTTATATATTGTTATTGTCCTGTAGCTATAATGAACAACAATAAATGATCGCTTTTATTTTAAGGTGTACTTTCCCTTTAAAATTGTACATTTGAATAAAAGGCTCCAGAACTCAAGTTGGATGTTTTCCTTCCCTCTTAATCCCTCGTTCATCCATCTTTTCCCTCACATCTTTCTGTTCCCCCACTCCATCTCTGTGTGAAGTATGGAGAGGCGGTGCTGAAGGCGATGTAACTGTGCCATGTTCTCCATTCTGCTGTCTTAGTGCATCACTTGTCTGGAACCGTTGCATCAATATTCCACGCTGCATCTCCACAAACCGGCTCCACAGGCCCACGGATCACACAGCTGACAAGCGTATGTGAGGGTGAAAACTAACACTGGACTGAAGCCACAACACTGTGTCCAAAACCCATGTTCCAACCGCTGGGTGACCTTGTGAAGGTGATCAATATTATTGGGCAGGTAATAGGCGTAAGTAGTGAGTTTTTTGCAGGACACAGAAGAAGAAATAAAAAGAATGGAAACTGACTTTGGATTTTGGTAACTGACATTCTTCAAAATAGCTTCTTTCGCAGTGTTTCTCCTCAAAAATCAAAATAAGATATTTTGAAAATCTCAGACACATAAAACCGTTGATACCATCGGTTATGGATAGCAATTTTTTTATATGTTCTTTTGTGTTCTGGAGGAAGAAATGATTTTAATATGTTTAATATGTCAGTAGGGGGAATACATGATGACAGATTTATTTATTTTGAGGCGAACTATTATATGAAGATGTGATGTTTGTTTATGTGACACATCTTTCAACAGTGAGATATGAAGTGTAGACACATTATTACGCACATCTTCAATGCATTGTGAGTTGCTTTGAATAAAAGCATCTGTCAAATGCATAAGCGTAATTTATTCAGCATTTCTTGTAATTAGTTTCATTAAATGTTTTTCGTTGATTCAGAGTTTCAGTCTATACACAAGAGAAGACTTTCCACGCTCTCAACGTTTCCTTCCGTTTTAGTTTGTAAGATCAAAGTGTAATGTGTGCCACTGGGTTTTCCTTCACACCACAGTGTGTTTTACATTGAGGAAAACAGAACACTTCACAAGGAAACTTTAAGTCTTGAAAGGCCAGTGAGAACTTTGTCCTAATCAAATTTACAAATCCAACGATTTGGACCTCAGACTACAAAGAACGAAGGTGTCCAACAACAGCACAGATACAAAACCAAAGCACTGATGACATGAGTTTGATCTTATTCCTCATTCAAACACACGTGGTTTTCAATCGCCAATAAAAGATCCCAATACTTCTAAAAGGAATGAATAAAAAAAATAAAGTCAGGATACTTATTTAGATAAGTATATTATTTAGAGTAGTATATGAGTTGGTCATTTCAAACTTGATGATTTTAAAAAAGAAGAAAAAAGATATTTTGAGAAATGTCGATTAACAAACTATCGCACTCATTCACTGGATTTGGATACGTTTTTTGTAAAGACACAGAACCAATGTAAAGATGAGTTCATTAAAATTAAAAGGGAACTTGTTTAAGTTAAATTAAAAAACAAAAATGGTCAATCAAAACCTGATGACTTTTGCAGAACACAAAAGAAGAAATTATGAAAAAGGTTGACCTCTAACTACGACAACCCATGTTCATTGGGTTTGAGTTTTTCATCGTATGGAGACAAAACCAATGCAAAAGTTAAACAGGACCACCATTGTTTGTTTACCAGCATTCCTCAAAATATCTTCTTTTGAGTAAATGATGACAGATTTTTTTATTTTTGGGTGAACTGTACCTCTAATAAAAATGCTAAATACAATGGGCAGTAATCTTCATTTGCCCATTATAAAAACAGCCAAAATCCACATAAGGTCTGCAACATGAAACAAACATGTGTGCACATGAAAACATGTTTAACTGATGGGCTTATCTGTCAAAGCAGACATGCTAGAGGAAATCCAAAGGATGTTAGAGTCGGATCCTTACACACAGGAAACATAACAGATGTGTGAACCTCAGGTGTGTTAAAAGAGTTTCACGCGTGTGATTCTTCACGTGATGCCAACTGATGTGGATAAACACGTAAAGAAGCGTTTTCCCATCTGAAGATCCCTTTCACGCAACATTTCTGGGAGAATTGGGCTGATTCTTTATTTCAAAGCAATCATATCATCATTGAATAAGTTGTCAGATCCTTTGAGTCGGATTTTAATGCGGTAGCAGATGTTTTATGTATGTATCTGTGAATGAGCGATCAAGAGCGAGAGTGAGAGAGAGAGAGAGAGAGAGAGAGGGAGAGAGAGAGAGAGAGAGAGAGAGAGAGAGAGAGAGACCAGAGAGAGACCAGAGAGAGAGAGAGAGAGAGAGAGAGAGAGAGAGAGAGAGAGAGAGAGAGAGAGAGAGAGAGAGAGAGAGAGACCAGAGAGAGAGAGAGAGACCAGAGAGAGAAAGAGAGAGAGAGAGAGAGAGACCAGAGAGAGAGAGAGACCAGAGAGAGAGACCAGAGAGAGAGAGACCAGAGAGAGAGAGAGACCAGAGAGAGAGAGAGAGAGAGAGAGAGAGAGAGAGACCAGAGAGAGAGAGAGAGATGGAGAGAGAGAGAGACCAGAGAGAGAGAGAGAGAGAGAGAGAGAGAGAGAGAGACCAGAGAGAGAGAGAGAGATGGAGAGAGAGAGAGAGAGAGAGAGAGAGACCAGAGAGAGAGAGACCAGAGAGAGAGAGAGACCAGAGAGAGAGAGAGACCAGAGAGAGAGAGAGAGAGTAAGAGAGAGAGAGAGAGAGAGAGAGAGAGAGAGAGAGAGAGAGAGAGAGAGGCTCTTCACCTAAGACCCAGCACACCAGCTGCATCACCCATCCTTCTGTATTTTAATGCTTGAAGCCTCATTTAAAGTAATTAGCTGTATTTGACTGAGTTAATGAGTTTTCCTTCTGTACAGTTTACTTGTTTTCAAAGCGGCTCTGTCAGGCTGAAACAGAAGGAGTCTACCTGGGAATGGCACTCTCCATTTGAGTATTAATGTGTGTGTGTGTGTGTGTGTGTGTGTTCGTGTGTGTGTGTGTGTGTGTGTGTGCACATGTTACGGTTGGGACAGCCTCCCAGGTCTCATCCGAGCTCAATATGAGAATTAATCACGCTAATTACAGCAGCTCTGCCCCAGGGGCTTCTGGGATGCTGGAGGACCAAGGTGGGAATCGGCTGATAGACGGGAGATCTTAGTCACAGTGCGTCTCTTTGCAATGCAAATCGAGCGGCGGAGAACTTTATTTCGGGCTTGGAATTAGCATGTGGATCATTCTGAGACGAGCCGAATAGAATTTGATTAATTTTAGGCTTTCAATCACTTTTTCAACCTTTTGCTTTGTTTTTTTTTATTCAAATGATGGTGTAGGATGTCCATCTCAAACCAGGTGTGATCAACAAATCCATATTATGTGAATTCAATCTTTTTGCAAGGTCAAACCACATCTGGAAGAAATAAATCCGATTTGCAAGTTGTGTATTTATGATTAAAGTCCTTTATTTTTTATTCTTTATTTTTTGTTTGTATTAAATATTGAAATCACTATATTTTCTGTCATAAAACAACACTAAATACACTGTAAAACGCATTATTGGAATTACTTATTTAAATCTTGTACATCAGTTCTACACAAGTTCCATTTAATTTTTTTAAGATCAAATATTTCTCAAATTTCAGCAAATTTGAATGAAGCTATGTCAAAACACTTTAATAATGTGGAACCGATGCAGATTATTAAAATGAGAAATTCCCAAAATTTCATTGAATTGTGGGTTAATATCCTTCTCAGCAAAGTGTGTCTTGATTCAAGAATTTGTAGATATTTGTTCTAGACGAAAAAATTAAGAAATACATATTTCAAGTGCATTAGTGTTGATTTTGTGTTAAAAAATAAAAGGGACAACACAAACTAACACACAATGTGTTACCAAACGGGTCAGTTGTGGTCTGATGGTTAGAGAGTTGGTCTTGTAATCAGAAGGTTGTGGGTTTGAATCCCAGTGTCAGCAGACAATAATCGAAGTGTCCTTGAAGATGTCTTACCCCTGTTTACTCTACAGTTATAATTGACCACTGCATAATGTGTCTTACATAATAAAATGTAAGACACTTTGGATAAAAGAGTCTGCCAAATGAATAAATATAAAAGAATTTATTCAGTTAAGGAAACAATGCATTGTTTTAGCCCAAAGGTTTTCAGTAATACATACCCTATCCTGTAATGATTTGTTTTTACTTTTAGCAAATGTTATCAACATTTTATTTTTATATATTTTTGTTAATTTATGTGAAATAAAATATCATGGTGTAGTGGTTGATTTCCTGCATATATTTTTATATTTTAACAGAAAAAGCCCAATATGATAACAGTCATTACTGTTCTAAAATATGACCCGGACACAGGCATTCATCATTAAGTACTATTGAGGGACCACTTAGGGTGTTTTGAACTCTTTTATCATTTCAACTGGAAAGTTTTCGGTAAAGAAGCTCCAATTACTTTCATTGGGAGATATAAAGTCCTTAAGGAGCTTGAGAAAGACAGACTATGAGCAGTTGGAAAGCCGGACTGCTTCATGTTGTTAAACTAAATGAGAGTGATTGTGCGAATCTAAATGAAGAAAGGCCAGTTTAAGACATGGATTATACACTAAAGCCAGGTGAGGGACAGTCTGTACCCCTCTACAGTAAGTGGGTTTTATTTACAACATCAATATTTAGTGTGTGGATGTACTTAACCAAATCTGATAAAACCTTCCTTCCAGAAATGTTTGATGTTCTCAATTCCAAAACAGGATTTCAATGTGTTTATGTTTGTTTTCTTCATCTTAAAAAGTAAAAACATTGAGCTTGAGTTATCCACCATCATTATGGTTATCTTTCAATGAAAACGACACAACGTTGTGTGTTTAGTTTGATATAGCCAAGTTGTTGTAAACATCTTTGTGTGATTGGCTTTAACATCACCAATATTTAAGACTCACATCGGACAAACGTATATAAATAATCCAGCACATATGACAGTGTTGTGAGATCAGACGGATGTGTGTGAGCATGCTTTCAGCTCTCTGTGATCCTTTAAGTATCACGTCATTTAAAAATGATCTGAAATGAAACCGGTTATATGATGATATCCCAGAGGAAATTCCTCATTGTGCCGAATATATTAACATATCAACTCGAGCACCAAATCTCTGATACAGACACAGACAGCAGGGACGGCCGTCCTGCAGTTAGTCTACACAAACATAGAGAGCCGCGTGAACAACATCATCGCTCACGCGCTCGCTCACATGTCATTTAATTCTGAATGTCATTCATTTCCAATGAGAGCCGACCGAACACTGATATTTCTCTCTTTAAGCCTGATTGAGTTTCATTTGTTAAAGGTATCCATTCAACATCATTATAATGTACTTTTAAAAACTAATCAGTCGATAGTTTACTGGATCAGGGCGCCACATGAGTCACATGACATGGAGTACCAAATACAATAAAACTAATAAGATGAATGCGATGCAAAATGTGAATGGTGCTTGTCGTGGTAAAACTCGGAAGCGGGCATTTGGAATGATGATCTTCTAAGACACGACTGATATAAGCCCACCCCTGTATTACTATGACGTTCTGATACAGAGATATGGGACACGGTAGACAGTTTCTAAGCCAATGTGTTTGGTTGCTATGAATGTGGCTTGTGACATTTATATTAATAATAGATCAAGTCACAAGTGAAACCAACCGACCCCGTGTCTCTATGACGTTCTGATGCAGAGATATAGACTCACTTAACGGTTGCTAAGCTAATTACTTTGGTTGCTATGGGCATGGCTTTATAGGGTCATATTGATCCTGAGACAGAGTTAAATGAGCCCACCCCCTTGCCTGTATAACACTGTTGTTTTTATGATAACCCTTCTGGAACTTTTATGATTGCAGTGTATGGCCCGTTATAAGTCCATGGGGAATTCAGGTGGCTCTAAAGCCCCAGGAGTACATCTTACACCCCACTGTAAGGTATGTTTTACAGGGCCAATCTCTTGTAATCTGGGACCCACATGATCCTACAAATCCTCCCTCTGAGCTGTGAATCGTCAAATCCTCCCTATAATAAGTCTATGGAATATTTGGGGTAACTTTCACGTGTCAGACACCCTATTATGTTTTCAAAGACCCTGCCAGTCTCTTCAAACGCGGTTAACCACACTTTTCTATGAAGTCCTCACTGGCAGTTACGACCTGGTGAAGTTGGACGCAATCTTAAGTATAAGGGATTTTTGGGGTAAATTTTGCCCCCCCAATCAAACACCATACCCCAAATCGCTTATAAAAGAAATTGAAGATGTGTCCTTAAAAAGGCCGACCATCTGAGCCCACTTTCATGGGTCTATGTGAAGCGGTGCAATAAGTTAAGAGTGCCAAAGAATTGGTAGAAACAGAAGAATAGTGATGCTTTTCTTTCTGCAAAACACCACTTATAACGTTTCTACTAATACAACTATTAATCATAATAATAATTAGAACATTTATTAAAATAATAGCATGTTTAATATTTAAATATTATTGAGGATATTATTATTTTAAGCATACATATACTTCTTTTTCTTCTTCATTTTCTTTAAAAATATGAATGATAATAAAACTATATTCAATATTATTGATATTCAATATTAATAAACTTCAGTGCTGTGTTATAGGGGTATTTATGTGGTTGCCAGTACGGTTGCTAGAGTGTTAAAGAGTGGTTTCTTAGTCAAAAACATCTCAATGCAAGTCTTTTTATTGTAAGTAACACACACAGGTTTAATAATTAATATCAGAAGTTTGTTGAAAGCTCTTCCTAGAAGTATGAACAATCGTAATAGCCTCAGCCTTTACCACTTATGAAATATAAAGACGAAGATTAAATATCTGTGTGACACATTTATATTTATCACCACACTTCCGTGTCCCCTGGGAATACACTCTCTAGATTCTGTGCATAAATACACGAACACAACCGCTGTCTTTTTCTTTCACTATGACTCTTTCTGTCTCGTCCAGCACCGGTCAGCAGTGTAAGAAAAACAGAGAGATAAAGAACATGTCAAACTCTGTCTCACACTCTTTACACAAAGTCCAGCATTTGACTGACAGCTGTACTTCCCCTTGAGGTTTTAAATAACAGTTCTGTACAAGAGAGATCTGCTTCTGGAATACCAATGGGGTTTTTTGAGGGAGTTTTTTACTTTGCAAAAACGAAAAAAAAAACTGCACAATACTTATTCTATTTTCACCAAGACAAATCAGACATAGTACACAGAGGAAACTAAATGTGTTTGTTTGGTTTGTTTATGACATAAATGGAAAAAAAATCACTTTACGATTTCCTGGTGTTATTATTATAAACTATATATCCTGTAGGACATAACGTTTTTTTCATACTTTATTTCCTGGGACAAATAGACGGCACAAGATGCGAGTGTGATGCTGGGGTTTGCTTTCAAATCTTATAGCCAGCAATTTTATCATATATCACAGCATAAAAACAGAAAGATTTCATTTCTTTAATTTTTTAATGTCTGCACACTTTACTCTTATTTTTTTGCTCACACACTTAACTATTATTTTAGGCTGTGAAATCAATGAAACACTTTTTACAGTAAACACAAGTAAATAAAAAGGAATCTGCATATACACCAGATAAAATGTTTTAATTAAACACTTATTAAATTATTATTATTTAGGTTTATATTGTGAAAATTAATGAGTACATAAAATGAACGTAAAATTTTGTAGTCAATTTTTATAATTAATTTTGAATACATATGTGGACATGTTTATTTATGTCTGTATGTATATAAACTGGATAAACAAACAACAAATTTAACTATGTGACAGTTGCTTATGGTAGTTCACGCTTCATAAACTAATGTTAATAAAACATCTTTAAATGAAAAACATATTTTTAAATGTTTAAATAAACAAACTAAGATAAATGCTGTTGAAATTCTGTATTAAAAATGAATAAATACTGTGTTGATTTTTTTTGTTTATGTTAAGCCTGCAGTTATAACAATAATTGTACAAATAATAATAATACTAATAATACTAATAATAACAATAACAACAATAATAATCATAATAATAATAATACATGCTGTTGAAATAAAAAAAAAATTAACTGCTGTGTTAAATAATTTCATTTGTAAACAAATCAAACCTTTGCGTCTTCTTGCAATGTAAATTATGTAGTGTTTATAAAATGAACAGAAATTACAAAACGTTTCGTTTTTTTATTTTCTTTGGCTGAGGACATCACCTTCAGGGATCATTTGTTGAAAAAAGCACTAATTTAGTCCTGTACTTGTGGAAAGTGCCAAAGTTATCTTCGGCTCTGTTCTTAGATTGTTTTGATGTCCTTTTCATGTCCTGTATTCTGCCAAAACAGCGACGACACAGAACAACAAAGAGCCAACACAGAAGAGAAGAACTGCACAAAATCATGTCGAGCTAAATCCGAAGTGACTCAATCTGCTAATCGAAGAGAACAAATCTTTTTTGTTTTCCTTTTTTGGATGTTTGAGAGAAGGGAACAAAGACCGTCTTCATGAAACAATCCAACTCAAGCCCACAATCTGCCCATCGCTGCCGACTTTCCTCACTCTGCGCGCCTGTCAATCAAAAACACTGATCATTATCACCATGGAGACAGAAGCTGTGATAAAGCGTGAAGCGTCAGAAAGTGACTCACTCGCTGAAAGTTTCCTTCACTCCTTAACTTTACACTGTATGGTGTCAAGGTCAGGGGATGGGCTGGATTTAAAACAGTATCATTCTTTCTCCTTATTAGTTTATCTAATTCTCTCGCAGACAGTGCAAATCTTTCCAATTAGCGAGGCCAGTGGTCTGGAACAAAGAGACGTGCACAATGTCTTTATGGGATTAGCCACACTGTTTTTCTCCCTTCCCTCATTAAAATGTTCTGGAAATACAGAATGGTATACATCTATGTTACACGCATATACACAAGTGTCACGGTTTTGCATTCTAGGCCATGAAATTCATTATATGAAAACACACTAACAGAATTCCAAAATGATATATATTGAAAGCTATGATGATGATGAAATTGATTGTGTATTTAACAAATATATGTTTGTTATACACACCAATATTTTACTTCATTCTAATATGAATAGTGAATCAGATTTTTAATCTATACACCCAATTTTACGAGTATATTCACATTTAAAGGTTTAAAATGTACTCTTTTTTTAGGGTAAACTGTTTCATGTAAAAACACAGAATGATTTTCTTTCTTCTGCAGAACACAAAAGTACATATTGTGAAAAATGTTGGCTAACACTAACCCCCACTGACAACCATTGTATGTGCATTTCTCAAAATATCTTTTATGTTCTACAAAAGAAACAGTCACAACGGATTTTGAATGCAGTGAGGACAGATTTTAGGGTTTAACTTTCATCTGAGGGACTGGACAAACTTGGTTAAGCAATAATGCACAGACATATGCATTGTTAAAGTTCTCTCTCTCTCTCTCTCTCTCTCTGGTCTCTCTCTGGTCTCTCTCTCTCTCTCTCTCTCTCTCTCTCTGGTCTCTCTCTGGTCTCTCTCTCTCTCTCTCTCTGGTCTCTCTCTGGTCTCTCTCTGGTCTCTCTCTCTCTCTGGTCTCTCTCTCACTGGTCTCTCTCTCTCTGGTCTCTCTCTCTCTGGTCTCTCTGGTCTCTCTCTCTCTCTCTCTGGTCTCTCTCTCTCTGGTCTCTCTGGTCTCTCTCTCTCTCTCTGGTCTCTCTCTCACTGGTCTCTCTCTCTCTGGTCTCTCTGGTCTCTCTCTCTCTTGATCCGCTCCTTTCTGCCATTCTCTCTCTCTCTCTCTCTCTCTCTCTCTCTCTCTCTCTCTCTCTCTCTCTCTCTCTCTCTCTCTCTCTCTCTCTCTCTCTCTCTCTCTCTCTCTCTCACTCTCTCTCTCATCTCCACCGTCTGCCACTTGATGTCATCTACAATCATGACCTCTGCTGTTTCCATGGTGATGTGAGAGTGGTGCCATAATCGTTCTTTTAATAATTAACATGTCTGGAGAGAGAAGATCTTTCAGAAGAACCTTTCAGGTAAATTGCTGCTTCTGAAACGTACCGCAGATCCCTCACGCTGCAGTCTCACTGCATTTCGCAAATATTTGGACAAGAGAAACCTCTAACATCTGAAGGGCTACATGATGCTGCAAAGTATTCCACGGTTTTACATGAAGAAATCATGATGTAATGATGTCAAGGTATCATCATTATCATAGTTTACCCAAAAATAAAATACTGTAATTATTAACTCACTTTCTTAACATTCCAAATCTGTATGACTGCAGAAAACATAAGATATTTTGAAGAATGTTGGTAACTGAACATAAGTGGGTTCACAGAACCAATGCAAATGCTACCATCTTCAAAAGTCATTCAAGTTTGAAATGACAATTGGGTGAGTAAAAGATGATGAAATATATGTATGTTTAAGGAAAGGTTGTCCTCAAAATCACCATAAAAAGAGAAAGAAATAGGAATGGATATATTTTTTGTGCTTATGAACTAAGATGTGAAGTTTTACTGTTGTGAGACCAACACAAACTTAGTGTTTCATTTCAGAGGACATTTATTAACCCATTGGTGTCATTTGAAATCTTTTAAAATTGAAAATACATTTTAAAATGTATTATAAAATAACAACAAAATTAAGGGACGTATATTTAAGTGCAATGACCTTTAACTTTCTGATTTATTACATTCCTAAAGTACCTCATAAGAACAAATAATACACATATTATAACCCGGACTTGTATACAACACTGTCTGTATACTAGGTATTATAAATGCATATTTTGAGCTTTTAAATGTTATATGAATATATGAATATTTGTGTTCAAAAAGAATCATGCACTGCCGTTCAAAGGTTTTGGGACACTTACATGAAATGTTTTATACAATGCCAATTTTTTGAGGAAATGAGTTTAATAACTTTTAATATGACAACCGTACATTTTAACAATAAATATGTTTTTAATATGTATGACGTTAGCTGAATATTGAAGAAAGAACAGCCAATAAGGATGCAGAATAGACAAGGATTTTTTTAAATACGTTAAAAAGCATCTCAGAGTGAGACTTGAGATGAGACTTGAGACTTGAGAAACTTCAACATTGAAGATGATTAATTATAACTTTATTCTATTTTATTGTTTCATGTTTTATGTGTAAAATCAATTCCCATAGTTTATGAGGATTCTAAAATGTTGAAAAATATAGATAAATAAATGAGTGAAAGTCCCAGACCTTTTGATCGGTAGTGCATATCTGATAAGACATCAAGGGTTAATACATTTTAAGAAAGAACTCATAATGTGTGTATGTGTATGTGTGTGTGCAAGTTTAAATGTGTAAGTCACATTCGATGTGTCGCTGTCACAATGTTGAATGAATATATTGTGAAGAGAGTAAAGAGGAGGTCAGTCACTGTTAGACTAAAATCAATTCTCATTTAAGGGACCATAGACATCGTTGTGTGTGTGTGTGTGTGTGTGTGTGTGTGTGTGTGTGCGTGCGTGCATGTGTGTGTGTGTGTGTGTGTGTGTGTGTGTTTGTGTGTGTGTGTGTGTGTGTGTGTGTGTGCACTTTGGACCTCAAGGACATAAAGTCAGTGTCTCGTAGTAAATAAACAAACAATCACACTTTTATGTGTACGAGTAACCGAGTGAACCGCTTTGAATACACAATACAGGAGTATATTTATGTCAACCGCTATTGTACCCTGAAGCCCTCTCACGCTCGTACTCTTTCACACTTTTATCTTCCTTTTATTGTTGCTCTGAAACGTTTAGCCTCCGAGTCATGAACTCTTTCCTTTTCAATTTCCTCTCTATCCAAAGCAAAGACCTGCACAAGATTGACTATCCTTTTGCATTTCAGCATAGCTGCCAACAAAGATGACACATACGAGAAAAAAAGAAAAACCACCCTTCAGTAATAAGAGCCATTTGTTAATCGATACAGAAAGATGAATCGATGGGACAGAGCTCAGGACAATCTCATGAAGCCTTTGGAGACTTGTGAGCATGAGCAATATCTGACACTACTTTGAAAAAAGATTTCTTATATACAATCTGAGTTTAAGAAACAAAAGACATGCTACAATTGTCAGGTTTAAATCTTGGTGAGAAAATGTGATTTGATCGTTCATCCAAAAATGAAATTCTGTCTTCCTTACAAAAGAAGATGTTTTGAAGAATGTTGGGTTCCCGAACAACAGCCATTCACTTACATTGGTGTGTACAATAGAAGTGAATTGGTTACATTCTTCAAAATATCTTTTGTAACAAAAATTTTGAAAGAGTTTTCCTCTTCTGAAGAACCTTTAAAACACATTGCGTTTCACATTGCAGCAGATAGGGCTTTAGTCTTGCATGACTGAAATAAATGCCTGGAGATGGTGTAACATTGTCTTCCCTAAAGGGATTTTGGTTCAATCCACACTGGTGTAATATTACATTAAGTCATTGTCAATATGTTTTCCGTCAATGTTAATGATGTTATTCTTTTAAAGTTTCTCACATTGGAATTGAAGTCTAATTCATTCTCGATGAAGGCGTTGCAGCAGACTTGTGAAGAGTATTGTGGGATTGAGAGGAAGCGGTGAGGATATATTATTACTATTTCACCCTGCAGGTTTTATTTGGCTGTCTGAATGGGTTCATGTGTATTAGATCACCACCAGACATTTGAAAATAAAGTCGGAAAGCAGCCATGAGATGTATCGATAGATATCTGATAGACTGTAAGGATCAATGATTTTACACCACCGGTTCAACGCTTTGGAATACCTAACTGAAATGTATATCCTTATTTTACAAACTTTTGATCTGAGGGTGTATGACTATATATTTGAAATTAGTTTCATAGACAAAAATGTAATTAAGTAAACATGCATGTTTATTCATGACAAACCTACATTTTATTGAATAATATAAAGAACAATCAAAAGCAGCGCAGAATGGACGGAATAGAACATTTCATATTTTCACTTTTTAAGAAAAACCATAATTCACATAGTTCCACTTGTTTTATTTCATAATTTTGATGAGTTTAGAATTATTCTAAAATGGGGAAAAATATGAATGCATGAGTGTCCCAAAACTTTTGACCGATAGTGAACTTCACAGATATTCCCTCAAATCAACAGTCTGTTAGTGTATTTTTCCATGACCCCAAGTCCTCTCTGTAATGTATGTGTCCAAAGAAAATGTCCCGGCACCGAGAATTCAAGTGACGGGTCTGCTCGCTCCACAGCACACAGAGAAAGAGAGAGATAAAGCAAAGCTGCTGACAGATGAGAGAATAAACACAAGCAACAACAGACAGGATGACAAGTAAAGTGAAGGAACAAGACAACAGACTGTACAGAGAACAAGAAACAAACAGAAAGAAACCCCAAGAAATGTTTATGGCTGTTTAGATCAAAGTATGTAAACCTGAACAACTCCACTGGACTCTTATTTACTACAGTATTTGGTTTGATTTGGATAAGAGCAGTCATGTAAAATTCAAATGAATAAAGTCTGCTTCATGAAATTATGTAGAGATTTTGATTCATAAAGAAGTTTAAAACAGGGATACACCGGTGCAAGATTTTTGGCTCATTTTTGGATTATATATAATATTAATATTGGTCAATTGCAATTACAGGACTAGATTCAATAATTTAAATTAAATGCATTAAATTAATTTTAGCAAAATTAAATTTGATCCATTTAAAATGTTTGGAGAGGTACAAAGAAAGAATAAAATACAGAAATACTACAATCATTTTCAAATGTAATTTCTGTCATCTAAAAAATGGTGGTTATTATTGTATTTCTTTATTAATAAATATGTTATTAATAACATTAGGTCACATCACATCGAATTTACATAAAAAAACATAGGTACAGTGTTTTTCATGCTATTGCTGATATACAGATGGTGCTCAATTATTCTAATATCAGAATACTGTCAAATATTAAATGTGGCTTAGTTAATATCATAAAAATAAACAGTTATATTTACTTAAAATAATCTTTTACAAATCTTTAAATAAATATTAAAATAATTGATTAAAAGTCTAGAATTAACAAGGATTTCATAAGTTATTCAAATGCCAGTATTTAATTAACATAAATAAATATTTCAAAGCTTTTAAATTATCTTACTGTTTTCTATGTCATTTGTTTTAGGTTGAAACAGCAAATTAAGGCATAAATGAAGTATATGAATGAATGTAACCATTAATAAATCAAGCACAATCTGTGCCAGAGAATATTAACAGAAGCACTTAAGTTTGTTCCATCACTTGATCTGAAAGCAGTGATGCACTCAGCAGTTTCTCCGGAAACTTTATTCACTCACCAGAAAATCACTTTCAATCCACTAATGAAAAGTCGCGTAAAGAAGGAAATAAACTCACATTGTAACCAAAGTAATTAAACAGATGTCTTTTATCTTCGCGGTCGATTTGAACGTGGGCCCTAAACACAATCGCTCCCACTAGACCGAGACTTCAGCTGTAATCTAGCATTTCACACCGTTCCTCTCGCATCTCTCTCCACGGCTCTCTTCATCTTTAAGTGTGCCGTTTTTATTGCTTTAATAGCCTCTCTAGCGCAAGTTTGTGCTCTAAAAGACTCAGTTAGACTCTCTGGTTCTTGGGATAACATCTAAGAAACGAAATAAAGATAGGCTTTCGCACCAGGACTGTCCTCCAAGACCTGTATTTTCCTTCGGGACATTTGCCTGCTTCTTCACCTCTGAAACGATGTAAGCAGGCCGAAAGCGCAGCATTAAAAAATCATGCCAAGTTTGGTTGTTTGCCCAAGAACTATGAGGCTTTCCCGCAGCTCATTCACCGACATCATTGAGTAAAAGCAAGCCATCTTGACTCGACCCAACCTGTCGACATCAGTTTGGATGTAAAGTTGTTGTTCTATCATTCTTTATGGAATAATTACATACCACATCATACAACATCATGACAATACTGCTTTGTATTGCTGACAGACAGTGAGAGGAGGGCAGCGCGAGTGGGTGCACGGCTCTTATAGCAAGCCTTCTGGACGTGATGGATAAAGCCGTGGAAAGTTTTACACCCCTGCGTGTGGTGTGTGCTCTGGGTGTGCATGTGTGTGGTGTGAAGATGATAAAGGGATCACTTGAAGGCTGCCATGGATACAGAAATGTCCGGCTGGCGGGATGGCAGTTCTGATCCCCGGGATAAATAAAAACATGCATCACAGCAGTCTATAAATCAGTCCCAGGTCAGTTTCCAACGCTTTGGTGTATTTTTAGTGAGGGTGTGCTTTAAAACAAAACTCTTGAATAACCTTTAAATGGCTGACACAGAATGCAAGACAGGAAACTTGTTAGTTGCTAAGAATAAGAGACCGTAGATGTTTTTGAAATGGAGTAAAATGCATTTAAAATACGTTTTTAAACATTTTTCGTTGCACAAAATAATATATTCATAAGCAAAGTGATTTAAAAATAATATTTGTATAAATTTAGTCTATCCCATCTGTGATGGACTACTTAATTACAGCAAACAAAATAGTTTTACATCAGCCAATACAGTTAATAACATTTCAGATAAAACATATATATCTTATAATTTTGTGTTAATAAAGAAGATAATATACAATTATTTAAGAATGTAATGTATTTGACATCCTTATTCACCATCAATTGCTTTACTAGGGCAGAATACAGTAATGATTGACAGGTTTTGAGCCGATATTCTAAAGAGTTAATGTCATATCAATAATTTCTCAAAACACAATGTCCGATGACATCATGACAACCCTGATGATAAAAACACAATTATTTTTTCTTAATTAATTTAGAAAAAAATAGCACGATTAAATACAATAATACGATTTTACTTATCAAAACTCAAGACATGCAAATACTTGTTTCTAAACACTGAATACTATCAACTGAAAAAGTGTTACGATTCATTTCTGCTTTTAATAAATCATGGTCACACCACATGACTCGTCCATTATATTTAGATGAAAAATATTTAAATCAATAAACTTAAAATTTAATCCTACATTTATATTTACACCTTCATATCTGCAATTCATGTTGTCATCCTTATTAAATACGCCTGTGGAAAATCCCATAAACCTGCCAATGTGTAAGTGCAAAGGAAGATTAAAAGATAATCTAATAAACTTTAAGTTGAATTTTGAATAAAATAAAATAACCTTAGGTTGATTAGTACAGAGAAATAAAATGATCCCAGATTTTTAAGGCTGACAGCCCTTTCTATAAATCTAAGATAAAAAATCCTGCAGACACCACCCTAAATAGGGTCTCGCAATAGCAAGAAAGGTCAAATTTGAAAGGTCAAATTCATTTCAAGGACATTCATCTAAAAAAAATATGCAATTTATTCACGTCTTCTGAGAACCTTTCTTATGAAAGACCCTGTACAGCAAGTATGTATGGATAATGTACATATCACATGATGATCATATATTTCTATCCTCCTGTCTTGGTTTCTTCTACGGTAACAAACAACTGGACGTACACAATCCAGCTTATGAAATGACTACTTGCCAATTTGGTAAAGAATTGCTCTTGAAATATTGTTTTGAAATATTTCATTTGTAAAAAATGTATGATGGCATATGAAAAGAAAGGATGATAAATTTAACATAAGCACTGATCACATTGACTCACAAACTCCGATATTCCAGACCGGTCTCAAGGGACGAAACTTAAAATCTTTTAATTCATATCGTCTTTTACATGTCACCAGAACAACTTGGTATGAATTTCCATTCCATATGTTAATATATATTCACAAGTATGAAAGATATTGCATATTAATTAAGATTGAACGTCTTGTGCTGACCGACACGAAGAAATGTCCACAAACACAACTTAGACTGCAGTTTGTGACACTGTCACCAATTCCCTTAAGAATGTGTTAGAACGTGACCACTGACCAATCAGAATCAAGTCATCCGACTGGGATACAATAACCACACTTTAAAATCCCCAAAATGACCTTAGCTTGAACTTTTAACTCAAATGGTCCAGCCGGCAGGGGTGCGTCCGCAGGTACGGCTGAGGTGTTAGGCGTATGTGTATCTATAAATAGTTTTTTTCCACTTGTGTCACTCAGTATGAACGAGCCGTCTCTCCTGACGCTGCTGATCCACATGCCCATTCAGACACAGTGCCGCTTCTTCTCTGACACACACATTTATTTCGTGCACACACGTTGTGCCAGGTGTTGGCATCACACTCACTTCCTGTAAAAGAAGCTTTGACTCTTCTTCAACACTCTACTGATCCTCTTTAATGACACTGAATGCAAAGACAACCAAAGCACCACCATGACTCTCAAACTATTACAGCATTAACAGAATATGCAAGAATATATGGAGTATAAAAGAAGCATTGGGGAATTGAAGCACTGTGTACAGAACTCCATAATCTATTGTGCTATTAATAAATAAATCAAAAGAGCACAAAAACACATTTTCATCTCGAATAAATTGTATTAAAAAGACTTGTTTGTTTGGGGTAAAAATGATTATAAATTGTATTGTTTGTGTCCTCAACTATACATAAATATACTAAATCAAAAGAACGTATTATTAGTTTTATTATTTATCTTGTTGCTTTGCGTTTTTTCTCATGTCTGTAAAACTCTCGCATTTAGTTCCTAAACTAAAATTCAACTCTTGAATTCTAAAGTTTACAGTAGACAAGACATCAGATTTCTGTAAAAGATTCCACAGATCGTACTAACACACAAAGAAATTGTACAATTGCGGTATATCTGAGAGGCGTTCATTCATGTTTTGATCTTTTACTACTATGGAAGTCATTGGTGATCCAAAATGGCATGGTTACAAAATTCAAGAATAGTGTCAACCAAAACTTATATTTAGGTTTATAACAACTGGAGGGTGAGAAATATTGACAACCTTGTCATTTTAGGGTGAACTATATCTATAATGTACTGTAAGTCACCATGGATGTACCCGCAACCCTCAAATATGCAAACGTATTGGAAAAAACAGTACTTTATAGAACGCATACACTGTATATTTTATGAGTATAACCCAATTGTCGAGTAAAAATAAAGTTTAGCTACGCAAGCACTAAAAAGTGCTGAGTTTATATAACTGAAATTGGCCACCAAAAGTAAAAACGATGATTTTTTATACTAAAATGGAGCTAGATCTTTTTCTTTTACTCCGTGGAGTCGAGGCTGGAGTATATCGCCATCGATCAACGCAATTATTCACCTGAGCGCTATTAGAAGCCAGGAAATGAGGCTGTCTGTGACGGAGTCTGGCTTCAGTGGTCCATTCGTTTCAGTTACACCCTGAGATACTGCCGTTACTTCTAAGTGTTACTTTATAAGAGTGTTAAAAGTTCATTGATTAATATACACGAGGGATATGGATTGTATTAGAAATATACTAACATATATAAATATACACACCTTTACAGACATTTATGCTATTAAATCCTTTAATAATTCATTCTGAAAGTGGCCGTTAG
Source organism: Triplophysa yarkandensis (assembly GCA_033220385.1). Classification (NCBI taxonomy): domain Eukaryota; kingdom Metazoa; phylum Chordata; class Actinopteri; order Cypriniformes; family Nemacheilidae; genus Triplophysa; species Triplophysa yarkandensis. The sequence continues at coordinate 1,194,774 of CM065659.1, forward strand.
TTTATCACTACAGATTGTATAATTGTGATTATACGCTTGTCAGACTCGGTCTCTATCTTTAAAAAACACCTAAAAACTCATATTTTCCGGCTACACCTAACTCACTAAATCACTTCTTTTCTAACTACTCACTCTATCAAAAAAAAAAAAAATACATCTTTTGTAACTTCTCTCTCTGTGTAACTCGGTAACATTGTTGTAGCACTTGTTCACCTATTGTTGTATCGGCTATTTACCGCTTCATTGTCTCCTCGACTATTGTAAGTCGCTTTGGATAAAAGCGTCTGCTTAATGACTAAATGTAAATGTAAATGTAAAGAGTTATACATATATATATACCATATTGTCCTGAAAAAAACTTTTCTCGGAAAGAAATCTGAGACTTGAGTTCTAGGTTTTAAATGTCAATAAATACAGTTACATCAAAAGGTGGCACCAAATATATGTCAAATAAGTTTGATTCCTGGTACATTGCCGAGTTTTTCTCATTCCTAGGACGGCTTCAGAATAAGATTTCAATTCGGTAGGTCTTCGCATTGTCTGAAAAATAATAAAATGCACTTTGTGTTATTTTTATGTAAGAAAATGTTTTCAATAACGATTATTATTATATTTCATTAGTATTTAGCACGTTTTATTTATAATAAATAAAAAATATTTAAATCTAACACAAACGTTTGTTATCTTTCACACTCCGGATATTAACTACCACCAATATGAACGGACATCAAATAAAAACAGTCACTTTACAATCTGCGTGGAATGTGATGCCGCTTTATTGCTTAATTTTTCACATTTATGAAACAATATGAAACTGCAGCAAAACAATTGTTGTGATAGTGTCCAGCGTGGTTCCTCAAGACTAGTTACATTTCTGATTTGTTATCGGAAAACGTCACATTATTAACCGTCCCTTTGAATTCGGCCCCTGTTGGAGACAGTG
>CM065659.1:1196216-1248716 GCA_033220385.1 Triplophysa yarkandensis
GACTTATAGAGCTCATACAGCCTCATACGAGCTCATGCATGAATGAGAATGCTTACGGATCGCTCTCTGCAGGTATTCTATAGATGTTTTTAGGTGAAATAGAACCGGACTTCAGTGTCAGAGAACACTTGTTGTGGTAATGCTTGCGTTAGGGATTTGTTTATAGAATTATATGTGATGTGTATATGAATTTTGTATTCTTTACACACACACATTTACATCTAGTCATTTAGCTTTTATCATAAACCTCTTACACATCAATTTTGGAAATATTTATATGCGTTTATTTATATTTCTGTGTAATTAAGGAAGATTTCAACATTTATTGACTTATATATTCATCTATGTGTTTTTTGAATATAATATTAATATGTACATCGCAAATAAATTACGAACTTTGCTAGTTTACATGGCTCATTGACTTATTTTCACAATATCACATTTTCCGAGAAGTTGCTGAATGCCAACCAATTTACATCTAGCCATCTGTTTTAATGACAGTCATCTAAAGGACATTGTGTCCTCTTCTTAAAGGGACAGTTCACCACAAAAATAATAATTACCCTTTAAGATATTGAATATAACTTTAGGGAAAACCTTGATTATGACTTTCTCCTGTGAAACACAAAAGGAGATATTTTGAGAAATGTCCTCTGTGTGTTCATATAGCGGTAAAAGAAATTCAAACAGATTGGACCGATACAAGAATGAGTAAATTAAAATATGAATGTAATTTTTGGTTGAACTATTATCAGAAAAGTGCAAAAATAATGCTTGTAGAAAGTGCATAACCCAACCTAAACATTTGTATGAGTGTAAAGTAAATTTCTGTATTGTGTTGTGTTGTGTTGTGTTGTGTTGTGTTGTGTTGTGTTGTGCTGTATGAGAGAAAAGCTGGTCAGTAATTGTTTCTGTTTTCCTTTGCATTGAATGAGTGTTTTGACCCCAGCAGCAGATATTAAATCCAGTGGTCAGTCGGGCCCCCAGTGAAATTTAAAACATCCTTCCATACATTTCTATACACTTCTATATGTGCTAAGGATTGGCATCCTCACTTGGCATATCTCCTGTTTGTTGTTGTTTAAGTTGGGAATGTTATTTGTCATGGTTACTCGTGCCACAGGTGCAAAGAGCCAAAGTTAACAAAAAGAAAGGGTAAACGCAAAGGCTTTTCATAAATTGAGCTCAGTTGCCATGGCAAACTGAATTTAGTAGCACGATGTGAAAAGCGAAAAGAAAGAGAAGCAGAGAGGGAATGAGTGAGTATAAATGCTTGTAATAGGAAGCATGAAGGTCATTTCATTTGAGTGACTCTGTTAAATATTAACAACCCCAACAAGAGAGATGCTTAATTGAGCATCCATTCTCTCTCTCTCTCTCTCTCTCTCTCTCTCTCTCTCTCTCTCTCTCTCTCTCTCTCTCTCTCTCCTCTCTTCTCTCTCTCTCTTCTCTCTCTCTCTCCTCTCTGACTCTTTCTCTCTCTCTCTCTCTCTGACTCTCTGACTCTCTGACTCTCTGACTCTCTGACTCTCTCTCTCTCTCTCCTGCTCTCTCTCTCTCTCTCTGACTCTCTCCCTGACTCTCTCTCTCTCTCTCTCTCTCTCTCTCTCTCTCTCTCTCTCTCTCTCTCTCTCTCTCTCCTCTCTGGTCTCTCTCTGGTCTCTCTCTGGTCTCTCTGGTCTCCTCTGGTCTCTCTGGTCTCTCTCTCTGGTCTCTCTCTCTCTGGTCTCTCTCTCTCTCTCTCTCCTCTGTCTCTCTCTCTCTCTCTCTCTGTCTCTCTCTCTCTCTCTCTCTCTCTCTCTCTCTCTCTCTCTCTATCCTGCTCTCTCTCTCTCTCTCTGACTCTCTCCCTGACTCTCTCTCTCTCTCTCCTCTCTCCTCTCTCTCTCTCTCTCTCTCTCTCTCTCTCTCTCTCTCCTCTCCTGGTCTCTCTCTGGTCTCTTTCTGGTCTCTCTGGTCTCTCTGGTCTCTCTGGTCTCTCTGGTCTCTCTGGTCTCTCTGGTCTCTCTCTCTCTCTCTCTCTCTCTCTCTCTCTCTCTCTCTCTCTCTCTCTCTCTCTCTCTCTCTCTCTCTCTCTCTCTCTCTCTCTCCTTGAACTTGACTCATGAATTGAACAGGTAGGTGTTTGAAATAATTCAGATGTCCTCTGCCGTGTGACATAAACACCACTACTGTAATCTCAAAACAGTGAGTTAAACTGGAAAAAGTTCAGTGGTGTAATGCCAAAGCATTCTTCTCAATATCTTTTTCTATCAGAAAGTGACTTATTTATGACAGAATTTTTATTTTACATTTCTGAATTTGAATGAACTCAATTAATACAAAACTATAATATAATGTAGCAATACGGTACAATAGTCTGTGCTGCATTACCCTTGAGCTGTGATATTTTTCACAATACACTTCTACAAAACAGTTACCACACAATACATTTTAAAACTATATTTTAAAGGTTTCAATAAACAAGTAGTCTCTAACAGCAACAGCTAGATGGTTACGTTGCTACGGCCGTTTGAGTAAACAGTTGAAGCGCTCATAGCCGTGTTGTATCATAAATAAAACAGCTGCTGACCAATAAGAATCAAGGAATGGAAATAAACGTTTCACAATCACATTTGCCCAAATTCAATGTTTATGCTGTTCCCTCTCTTTCCCCAAACCTGAAGTGTTTTCTTCAGCTGCACATGAGTTGGAATCACCGGCGGCCTCGAGCAGAAACGTGTTGCCTGTGGTCTGATCTCCTGGTCTCCATCACCTCTGCTATAGAAGAGCGTCTCTATCGATCAAGAGATCCAGGCATCTGTAACCATCTTACATTCATTAGAGCGCCAGCGGCTGCTCACTGACAGCGTGGGCTGCTCTTCATTGGCTCAGAAGGATTTTGACCTGTGAGGCATCAAAGGGTCTAGAGAGTTCTGGCTAAAGCGTTGACACACATTATGGAAGATATAATGAAGAAAGAGTGTTTCAGATGAGAGAGAGAGAATTGGCTTTGGCAGAAACAAGCAGTGTGAGAGAGGGTGAAATCGATGGGTTCATGATGACACAGGTGAGGATGGAAAAGGGCCATATTGATTTTTTGGAGATTTCAGAGATTTGCTGATATTTTGGAAAACTTCTTAGATGCCAGACTGGCAAACAACACAAAATCTGATCTTGATCTCATCTGCGTCGTTGTTCTTCCATTGAATTTCTTGATCTTTTTTATTATGTTGTTATTTATACTGTTATTTATTATTTTATGTTCTGCTTTATTTCCGTCAGAATGAATGAACGTCCACCTGTCCATCCTGTTAGGCTTCGTAAGTGTGAATCTCCTACTGAAATAAGAGCTTTTTTTTATTTTTCTCTAAGTAAGAATGACAAGCCTAAAATAAAGTCCTGCATCCATCTCTGCGGGACTGTGATATGTTAAATTATGAGCCTCTGGAGAAAAACCCCTTCGCTTGAAATCCAGAGCTCCTTCCAAATGAAGATTTACACACATGTGACTTTTCTTTCTGCCGGCTTTCTCTCTTTCTGCACCCACAAGCCACCCCTGAGAATGTGCGAGCGAGAGATAGGGCTTCTTTCCCAAATCCCCTTGATTTTCTCTCCCGGCATTTGTGTTCATCGCCTCCATCTTCATCTCTCATCTACTTTAGCTGAGGCGGCAGATCTCTGACTACAACATAATCGCCTGCGTACAGGGGTTTGTCCGCTGGCCTCGGCCGTATATCGCACGTTCCATCTGTCACTCTTATCCAAAGATATCCTGCTTCCTTCTGACCTCTGACCAAAAACCTGTTTGTGTTTTTGTGTCTGATTTATCTGATTTCTTGTGATTAAAAACTGTTGTTTTGTAATTTTTTATGTGCGATGTGAGCATGGGTTGTTTTTGGCATTTACCTTAAGAATTCTTTTTTAGAAATATAGAAATACAGTATACACTACCATTCAAAAGTTAAGGTTTACTCATAAATATTGACCCTTCTTATAGTCATGTTGTGACTAAAACAACTCAAATACATCAACCCATTTTTCTATCTTAAGAAGAGCTGTAATCGTATTATATTAAAGTATTGCATTTCGCAATAGTAATATATGTATCGCAAAGCTTGGCCAATATGTTTTTAAACTATTGGTTTACATTCAAGTTTTCATTGTCAATAAAATGTTATTGAAAGTTCTTAAATATTTCAGGTTAAAATACGGATAGTATTTTGTGCTGAGGGTATCTTTACACCCTTATCTTAAATGTAGTCACTCTTTGGGTTTGTTTGGGGTTTTATGTTATAAAACTGCTGTCTGGTTCTTTATTCTGCTTTCAGATGGAAAATCCCCTCTCTGCGGGAGTCCGTGACCAACCAAAATTTATGTCCTCCTGTGTTATCTCCCCAAAAAACTCAGCCGCATTATCCTGTGAATTCTAAACCCATATCTGAAATATGAAATTTGTATTTTTTAATTACAGCTCTTTTCAGTTTTATTAGTTTACATTCAAGTTTTATTGAACCATTGTCAATAAATATCTTATTGAAAGTTCTTAAGTGTTTAAAGGAAAAGTTTGTCATTTTCACATTTGTACTTTTTAATTAAAAATGGGGATAATATTGTATTGAATTGTGTGCTGAGCATATCTCTACACCCCTTATCTTATGTGTAGTAACCCTTGACACTAAAGGACATTTTAAAGTAGTTTCTGACTTTTAAACTGAATGAGTTTTATGTAAAACCTCTTACTTTGGAAATTAAAAATATGTAAGAAAATCTGTAGATCAGAGTTTTTTTTAGGTCAGGACTTTAAGTTAAAGTTTTGAATGGTGTGTGTTTATATAAATGCATTCATGTCCTCAAATGTACCGCACGCCCCATCTGTCACTCTTATACACAAATCTCCGGCTTCATTCTGACCTCTGACCAAAAACCTAAAATAAAAGATGAAAAACATCCAAAAACATGTAACCTAAATTTTTATCATCTTAAGTAGGGCTGTAATCATAGTATATTAAAGTGTTTTGCTGTCTCCTTGATTACTTAAGACACCCACAAATATTGACGTTGTTTTGTCATTATTCTTAGTTTAGTCATCATTTCAATTCTACATAATGCTTACAAAGATTTATAATTATGATAGTTAAAATGAAGTGAAAGTTCATGAATTGAGCGTGTGTCCTGTTTGGAATCTGTATGGAATATTTCGTTTGTTGTAGTACACACTGTATGTCTGCTGTGGGTCTGTTTGGGGTTTATGTTGTATAACTGTAGTCTGGTTCTTTATTCCGCTCTCGGATGGAAAATCCCCTTTCTGCGGGAGTCCGTGACCAACCGCTAAATTTATCCCCTCTTGTGTTATCTCCCCCAAAACCCAGCCGTATAACCCTGTGAATCATCAACCCATATCTGAAATATGCTTCATGTACTCTGTGAGTGAAAGTGAAAATTTATAGTGCCTTAAAAACCTCCTCGTTGTGACTCAAGGCATCAGATGACACAGTAGCAGAACGTAACTAGCCGAGAACAAATTGTCATGTAGCTTTGACAAAGCATTGTAGGAAAGAGAATGGCTGAAGGTTGTTCAGAGTTTGTGTGATTCAAGAACTTTGTCCATCTGGAAGGTTCCTGAAGCATTGGAAGGGTGTTTGGACCAGTGGCTAAGTGCAGGATGTTCTGGGTTGTTACTAGGTTGTTGATAGTGGTTTCTATGCAGAAGTTGTTTCTAGAGGTTTTGGGGGGTTCTATGTAGGTGTCAGGTGGTTGCCAAGGGTTCTTGCTAAAGAATTTGTTGCTGGGTTGAATCTAAGGTGTTGATAAGTGGCAGTTGGTGGTTGTAAGGATGTTGTAAGATGATTACCAAAGTGCTGTTAGGTGGCTGATGGTTGCTTTGTAGTTGCTTACTTACTCTGGAATGTTCCCAGACCGGTGATATGTGGTAATAAAGGTATTCTTGCGAAAGCAGTTTATTCTGAGATGTTGCAAGATTGCCGTTTCTAGGCAGGTTATGGGTGGTTGCTAAGGGGTTCTTGCAAAGTAAGTTGTTACTAAAGTGTTGCTAGGTTAATTCTGAGGTGTTGCTAGGGGGCTGATGGTGGTTGTAAGCGGTTGTAATGTGGTTACTTGGTTATTCTGGGATGTTCCCTTGCAGGTCTTGGGCGGTTGCCAATGGAGTACTTCAGTGGCTGATTGAGAGTTCCAGGATTTTGCAATTGCAATTGTGGTTAGCTGCAAAAATGTTGCTAGGCAGGTGTTAAGTGGTTACTAAGGGGCTCTAGATGGTTTCTTGTCAGCTGTCAAATGGTTGCTAAGGAGTTCCTAAGGCTGCCAGAATGTTAGCTGAAAGTTACATGAACCCTGTCCAAAATGAAATTGAAAAGGATATTAAAAGGAAAAAATGTCATTGTATATTTGTATAATTGCATTGAGACTTGTGGTACCAGCTCAAAAGGGTAAGAAATCTCTCTCTGGAACGTTCTCTGCTTCAGTTCCTCGATGGTGGAACGATCTGCCTTTGGCTTCACGCTTGTCAGACTCGGTCTCTATCTTTAAAAACTCCTAAAAACTCATCTTTTCCGACTACATCTAACTCACTAACTCACTTCTTTTCTAACTACTCACTCTATCAAAAAAAAACTTTTGTAACTTCTCTCTCTGTGTAACTTTGTAACATTGTTGTAGCACTTGTTCACCTATTGTTGTATCGACTATTTACCGCTTCATTGTCTACTCGACTATTGTAAGTCGCTTTGGATAAATGCGTCTGCTAAATGCCTAAATGTAAATGTAAATGTAAATAGAATTGTTTAATATCACAGACTATATTGGTGGAATTCGAAATGAATAATTTCACTACAAAACTTTGTATAATTACAAATTTTATAACGGTTTTAGTGGAACAAACGAATGGTTCATAATGATTTTTTAATGGAGACTATTAGAAGTACTGGTGTCTAGTTGTGTTCTTTTCAGCAGGGTGTAATTGTGCACGCTACTTCACATCCACATGCAGAAGTGGAGACAGACAGGAAAATATGATAATATGATCCACAGGGAGACGATTATTCCTAAAAGAAGATGATTTGAATTTTTTCTTTTTCAGAACTCCTTCAACGCTGCACTTCGGCAAACAAAGCCGAGTAGAGTTTTACAGTTTACCGTGCCTGTTATTAGAAGCGTTTCAATCCTTCTGAGTCTCTCAGAGAAGCGCCAACAAGAACACCTTTGATTTGCAAATAGTTTTGCAAAGACAAAAGTGTTGTATTTGTTGTGTTGTGTTAGAGGAGCTGCAGAGAAAATGACTTCCAGGCTTTTTGGCTTCCCGAAGATGAAAGGAAAGACAGACGATTTCCATTAGTGGTGGGGCTTTTTGTGGTTGCCGTAGCAACATGGCTGCATTGTGATGTTTCTAGATGAATCTCACAAAATTTAGTGCTATTATTGTGCATTAAAGCTGGTGCTATTACGGTGATTCACACAGGTGCATTTTACCATGATAACCTCCCGATGTTCTCTTCTGAATATGGTACTTTCCATCAAAAAAAATCTCTTAGGTGAAACATCAGCAGAGACAAACAAAGAATAAAGTTTTTAGAAATGCAGTGTAGATGGAATTAAGGATAAATGACATAAATATAAGTTTGATGCATTCTCCCTTTTTTCAGGAGACTTAAGAGGATCTGTTGGTGTAGATGCTTTCATCTGACCCGACCGGACACGACCAGCAGATGTAAGGAGAGAAAAGTCGACATGCAAGGTGAGGTTTGAATGCCGAATAGCCACAGTTTTTTTCACTTGCTGTCTTATGGAAACTGGACGGAAAGCTGTAAGAATACATGAGTTTTTCTGTGAATTTTTAAATGTCTTATTATTTTTGTAATAAACTAACCTCTTTTTGTAAAGCAATAGCTAAGTCTTGAATCTGATTAGAAGCTGATGTGCAGAATGATGTCATACTCATTGATTAGTCCCATACATTGTATATTCATATAGGTAAAATTCTGAAAATTGTAATAAATATAGAGATTAAAAAAACTCCCTGATTTACATTTGCGAAGGCAAACAAGTATTAATTCTAGATGTGGATTTTTTCATCTAATCTTGAGAAATCAGTGTTTGCTCTTCAGATGTTCATGAAAATGTGTCAGGAATTCTCAAAGTAATTCTTTGCACAGAATCTTCTGAGGAAATATGAAAGGCGGTGGAGTTTTGAATTGATGTTTCTGAATGAATATGCATGAGCATCCTCTCCCATAGTACAAACGTGTGTAGAAGATGTTTATTTTTGTGGAAAACAATACTAAATATTTTATTTAGTAAATGCTTTTTTTAATTCATTCAGATTTTCGACCCTTTTTCGACGTGTTTTTTGTGTGTTTAAAACAAACAAGTGTATGAATCTCACATCATCTACTCTTGATAGAACGTGAGAAGTTGAGATCTCACCTGAGATGTGTGAGAAAAATCTGGGATGTCTTTCTCCACTTGTTTTCCATTTAGAGGTGTGATGATCCAACACTGCTGTGGTTGGATTAGAGTTTTGCATGATACATTGAAACTTTTATGAATCTGGTTAGACAAGTAGGTTACACATTTAAAAATAAGCCTTTTTTATTTATGCCCAAATGTATTGTTGCTTTGCCTGACAGGTGAATCGGTGTAAATCCACATCTCAGACAGTATCGTGATGGGTATTTAGAGACAGAGACTGGCTCAATGCTGTGAGGAAGATATACAGTCATATGAGTAAATGTGGGTTTTACCTGTAACCCATCTGCTGTTTGGCATTCAAGGTCCTTCTCTGTAATGAGAAATAGTGCCTATACGCTTTTTGGTTCAAGCTTTTCTGCATCACACACAATCCGGGGGCTATGAAGGGAATTCATGAAAGCTGGAGTTCATCTGGCTGAATATAATACAATCTTATATTATACAAAGCAGAAGTTTGTTAGCCTGCAGCTTGCTGTTCTTCATTGGATGTTGTCTCATGCACACAATATCTGGATCACAAGCATAAAATCTGGTCTACTGTACAAATTATTTTGACTTACAACAACCTGATTCTTTAACAAGATTTGGTTTTAGTGGCAGATTGTGAAGTGTTCAGTTGCAAGCGAAATGAACCTGAACTTGGATATCTGGATATTCACACAGGTTTATTTTGTATCCGTACTTTATCCAAATAAATAAATAAATAAATACACATTTGTATCAGGCAGTTTAAAACCCCTTACTTAATGCTTTAGGAACAGAAAGAACAACCACATTTCTCTCAAACAGTATAATTACTATCTTTAGCCATAATGTTGTACACAAATCTGTTTTATGTTTCTTATTTTCTCTTTTAGAAGCCCAATATAAAAAGAGGTTTAATGTTAATGTTCCAAAGTAGCGACCTGATGACACAGACCTTCATTCACAACCTATCACTTATAAAAAACTGCCTACAGGCAAAAACATAATGGCAAAAAAAAAGAAGCCAAATGTTTTTTTATAAATGGTTTCCACATACTTATATTATATTTTTTTCCCATTTTAGAATAATCGTAAACATGTAAACATCATGAAATAACACAATTTTATAACATTTTAAAATAAATCAACCTAAATTTTAGCATCTTTTTAATAATTAGATCATTAAAAGTATGAGATACACTTTTCTGCGCTCTTAAAGGCTGCTTTTGATTCGTTATTTGGACCTTGTAAATTATTTGAAAAAATATATTTTTTCAGATTTTTATGTTTTCTAAATGTTTTCATTCGATTCGTTAAAGTTATATGTTGTCACAATTCAATGTTTGCCTGCAAAATTTTACTTTAATCATTGTACCATTCAACTCAAAAGGAAAAGCTAAAAAAAATCATGTAACATTTTTTTTTTAAGTTGTACCTGAACTGCTTTCAAAGTGCCGTTTGACCTTCAATTTTCCTGATTCTGGAAGATTTAACAACAAGAAGTTAACAAAAACAAGTAAAGTTACTGTTTTAATTTCAATATTGTCTTTTATCTTCCACTTAATATATAAATATATATATAACAGCATGTGGGTTTGTGAGGACATGATTGTGAGTAAATAATGATCCAATTTTATGAGCTCTTCCCATCTGAAGATCTGACACAGCATCTCACGTTTTTGTCTCGTGTCCACAATGTTGGAAGAAAGCAGGCAGAAGAGAGCCGTGAAAGCAGTCGAATGTCATATAAATGGTCCCGGTCCAATATTTTTTTGGAAGATGTACCGGATTTATAGTCTCTATGGTGGAAAAATGTCATCTCTTATTAGCCAGAAGTATCTGGGAGGACGGCCAGGTCTTTACGCTGAAGTGTTGTAAAGAATAAAGTGTGAAGTCTAGCCTGAGGCATCATGGGAATTAAAGCAGCCAGTTTGTGAAGCGTCAGCCGTGCAGGATGGGTTTAGGTGTGGGGAAAGGTTGAGCGATTTCTCTGTCACCTTTAGACCCGACCTTGACCTTCAGTTCCTTCAATTTCTGTCTTGTTCAACAACAAGTTCACTTACAACAGGCCATTTAACACTCTTTAGAACTATTGTTAGATCTGGAGGAAGCAATTAAAGTATTCAAATAAACTCAGTTAAGTCTTTAAGATGCTTGAAATGAACCCGTTAAAAGAAACAGTCGTGGCTTTTGACACAAGTGAATGATCACTGACCAAAACAGAGCCGATATGTCAACCTGTTCAGAGTAACATGTTATTTGCTGAAAGATTTCTTTATTATGCAGTCGACGTTTTTCAAAGTTATATGTCTTCAGAAATTGAAGACAATTGTTGACATGCCGTGAGACAATAAAGCTATAATTGTGATGTGAATGGCGGAGCCGATAACATCAGGGGAAGCGTAATAGAAAATGTTCACATTGAAATTGCGTTTCGTTTAATGTTCACATTGAGAAAGTTTGCTTTAAATAGCTGGGGTTCAGGCCAAGGCTAGACACGCAAATGATTCTTTTCATCTGAAATGAATTAGTCTCCGTTTGGATTTCAAATAAAGGCCTTGAGTTGTTCTCTCGGCGCTGTTAAAAGACAAAACGTGACAGCCATTAAAGTTAAAATGTGTGAGTGGAGTTCTGTGTCTAACAGTTTTAGGTTATGAATTAACAATGAACGCGGTCTGAATGATTTTGTGATGATAAATACAGTCATGCGGTTATTACAATAATAATGAGTGGAAAAGAGCATTTAGGGTAATGTGGTTTGCAGGAGAACATTAACTTTGAATACAAAGGAACAAACATTTATTTATGTATATTAGATGAATGAGATTTTATTAGCACGGATCGGGTTGTGCATCATGGATCAGACGTCATTTTCAAACACTTCAGAAGCATTCTAGTTTTTGATTTTATAAAGCATGCTTTAGACTGTTATTGAGGGTTTAAATCATTTTTGTTTTGTAGATTTTTACAGCATGTAGCTCAAAAGCACAATGACTTCTGCAGATATGTAATCATGTTTTTTTGTGTTTCTGGATGTGTTTTTGTCAAATACAGAAAGTTATGGGCTATTCAAAGTGTTGACTGATCTATATACAAATATTAACACATGTAAACACTGCACAGCTGCACTTCTGGTTTGATTTTATTTGTATTTTTCAAATAAAATTTGAATCTCTTTTTAACATTTCGATATGGTTTTGTTGGTTGCATTCTGTATGTGTAGTGTTAAAACGCTGAAACTGGACATTTTTCTGCACCAGCTTTTTGATTTTACAAATGGGTCTTTGAAATTAATGAATTTTGTGCTCTTGGATTGATTCATTTTAAAATAAATTGTATTTGTAAGCTTAGTTATGATACATTTCCCACAATTCTATTTAAGGCTACTTGATTATTAAAAAAATTAAAATCACAATTAGTTGCCGATTCATAACACAATAACATATTGAAATAAATATACCAACAATTTGAATAAAAATAAGAAATATAAAAGATATAAAGATAAGTTAAAATAAAAAGATAAATCATTGAAAAATAAATAATCAACAAATTGTCAACATAATATTAAACTCAATTAAAAAACCTGTAAAAAATAGATAAACTAATATATGAATAAATAAATTCAAATATACATTCAATAATAAAAGTATATGAGACAAGCCTTGTGTCACAATAATAGTTTATTGATTGTTTGGTTTCATAATCATTGGAAGCCTAAAATTAAATAAAAGATTGATTTTAATTAATAGCAAATCCCTTAATGAAGCATTAGACAGCATCTGCAGGATTTATATAATAAATGTTTTAAAATGTTATGTTGCAAAAAAAAATTTTCATAGTTTTGCAATACTAAAATTGCATAGCGTGTCAACGTTTATCAAGTCCTTCAACTTATCCTGAAGTGCCATTTCATTCTTTCAGCGGGTTTTTACCTGACAGTTACAGATCACACTGCTCTGAAAATAAGACGAGAGATTATGTCGCTGACACCTTGCTGCGGCTGTCAGTCACTCAAAGAGCCAGCTTGGATCTGTGGAGAAATATTAAACCCAGCGTGTTGGCGTGTGTATATCAGAGCACTGTGTGGGTGAATTACGTGCTAGACACAACAGACGTGATGGCAGAGGTCCGACCTCGATGCCTGCTGTTCATTCACCGTACCTTCACCCTCTTTAGAGGACACGCTCTCCATCAGCTGTGTGTTTGTATTCGTGTCCAGTCGCTCTCTCTACTAAAGCGGCTTGTTGTTCTTTGAGAAAATTACAAGGTTATAAAAACTAGAAGCGGTGTATCACAGCTGCTTGTTTCTTATGTTCCATCTTCATCTATCTTCGATTTCTATTGCATTCTCATTTGATTAACATTATTGTTACAGATCTCCGCATTAGAGTTTCGGAAGAGATCTCTAGAATGTCTGCAATCAAATGTCAATGTTATTTACAATCTTAATACAGCACTTCTTGTTTCCTTTATTATTTGTACTTTTCAGATAAGAAATTCTAAAGACGTTTGCTTAACATGTTGATTTGGTTTTGTCCAAATGTGTAGGTTTTGGTGTAGGTTTAAATTTGTGAAAAGGACGTTTTCCCGAGAAGCATTTTTTACATTAATTAAGTAAATTTTACATTACATTAAGTAAATTGGCATGGCCCTTTTTCATTAAATGTGGAAACAAGTCTGATCACAAGAGTTTAAGATTATTTTTGTTGATAAATGAAAAAATAGCAAATCATCTTAGTAACTATGTAACACATTCATATGTAACAATAAATAAATAGATTCAAATATAAAAAAATTATATAATTAAAACATTTTAAATGTTGGAAGCAAAAATTTAAGCACACGATAAATTACATTTTTCTCATAAACATCCTGTCCTCCACATGGCCGGCTTCCAAATAATCTTTTGGGGTTTGATATTAAGCTGTTTTTGGGTGACTTTTTATTGATGTTTGTAACACAGACTTGAAAACTCTGCTCGTGTCTTGAAGATGTAGTCAAGGAGAATTTTTATCTGTTTTAATGTCACTGTTCCTGCAGTTCTCTTAAAAGCTGCCATGATGCTAAAACGCTTGACCAGCTGTGCGGCACGGCGGTCCTCTTCTCTTCTGGACACAGTCCGTGCCTTCCTCTAGAACTCATGTGTTCGCTCTCTTTCTCTCTTTTAAAACTTTTCTTCTCTGTTTTTATGCGTGCAGTGAGATGCAACAGATTGGAAGGATTGTTTCTGAAGTCATTGCTTATCAGCTGTCGGGGAAGGAAGGAGAGGGAGATTAAAAGAGAGAGAGAAAGAGAGGAAGATTGAAAAGAAAGAGATTGGTTGTGAGAGGAATAAAGTGAGGTGGAATGGGAAATGTTAAGCCGCTAAAAAATAATTGAATAGACAATAAAACATCCCCCATAGAGACAGATATTATTACAGATTAATCATCCGTGACCACTGCGGGATTCCTAACACCTCTTACTGAACTGTATCTATGAAACACCATCACATATGAAGCACACCGCACATGATGTAAAATAGAGCTCAAATAAGCGCTTAAAACCTCATAATAAACATTAGATTTAATGGTAATAATGGTAATTGTATCAGTTTCAATCAATATATAATGGATATCTGTGGGTCTTTATTGAGAGTGTGTTGGGTTCTGTTGGTGGGATGTTAAGTGGTGGATGAGAACAAATAGAACACTGTTAAATACTTCTGAAATGAGACCCCAAAACACACTACATAGGGAGGTTTTGTAATGGTTTAAACGTACTAAAAAGGATAATGGGGTTGGCAACGTTTTCGGGATTTGTAGTGATGTTAATTGAAACTATAATGAAAGGTGAAAGGTCGTGGCACACACTGTAGTGACATGAAGAGACGTAATGTGTGCTAAAGTATGGTGAACCATACTTGGAATTTGTACTCTGATTTGAACCCATCCTAGTGCACACATAATTATTGAACACACACACACACACACACACACACACACACACACACACACACACACACACACACACACACACACACACACACACACACACACACACACACCACACACACACACACACACACACACACACACACACACACACACACACACACACACACACACACACACACACACACACACACACACACACACACACACACACACACACACACACACATTGTGAACACACACACACACACACACACACACACACACACACATTGTGAACACAAACCCGGAGCAGTGGGCAGCCATGCAGCGGGGCCCGGGAGCAGTTGGGGGGACGGTGCCCATTATAGGGACCCACCTCAGTCTTGGTATTCCCCCCATGTGTTTTTGAATCACTCTTGTGCCAATGTGTTGTCATCCACCTGTATGTGAAGTCGAACACATCCAATAACACATTAGCCAATCAAAATCCAGCTAAATTTAAAGGGCTCAATGCATTCAAAGTGTGTAGCATGCGAGCATAAAATGACATTCATTGTTGATTATGCTACAGTACGGTATCATTCATCCAGTGTTTAACCCAGTTTATCCATTACCCAGTCACACAAGCGTATGTTGTTTTGACAATAAGCTTTAAGTTAACCCCCACACATGGCCAATTTAGTGCTATAACTGTTTACATGAATCAGTGCGCTGCTGACATGTCCAACTTCATGTAACAAAGTGTGAATCCGTTATCACCTGAAAATAGCATCCATTCCATACGGTCAAACCTAAATATACATGCAAACTAGAGACACATTTGAGATGACTGAATCATTCCCATAATATCCCTCAGTGTTGTGATACACAATGTGATCTTTATGTCTGTCTGCTGTGGACATCTGTCTGTTCCGTCTGTGACTGCGTTTGGTACTGTACGACGGAATGATGCGTGTTGTGTTTTAGGATCCAGGATCATGTTTGTCTGTAGTGTTACCAGCAGACAGGTGACTGTGGATTCAAATGTGTCGCTTCTTCTTATGTTGAGTCACGCTTGTGTATTTAAATCAATGCGAAGGTGAATGATCTGCACCTCAGGAAGAGAAACAGTGAAATCAATACATTCAACAAAGCAGAAGAATTGTATTAGTCTAACACAATTTCACATTTATACATTTGACAGACTGTATCCAAAGTGACAATCCTTGTGCTGCTATGGAAACACTGTCTCATATTTTGTGACAGAAATCAAATTAATGCATCAGTTTTACAATTTTTCTCGATTGTTTATTAAACTCCGTTTAAGGAATATTTTACCTAAATAAATATTTACTCACCCTCTATGACTTTCTTTCTGAAAGAGAACACAAAAGAAGATAATTCGAAAAATGTTGGTACTGAACAGTAGTGGCACCCATTCCTTTCTAATGTATGAACACAAAACCAATGCAAGTGAATGGCTGCCAGTTCCAAACATTTTACAAAATATCTGCTTTTCTGTTTGTCATAAGAAGTCATGCAGGTTTGAAATGACAAGAGGTGAATAATTGCCCAATTTCAATTCACTTTTATAGCTGTGGTGTCTTTAAAAATCCAAACCATCTAAATCGATTTTTAGTTTTAGTTTTCAGATACTTCATTAAACTGTTTGAGTGCTGATTTGAATTTAATTCTGAATAATCAGCTCTAGTAGAGAGTGTCTTTGGATGTCCTGGAGTCTTGCTGTGAGCGGATAGACACGAGGTCTCTCATATTTCTGAACACCCCACATCTGTGTCTCTGGGTCTCAGGTGTCTGTGTGCTGTTTCCGTCCCTGGAGCCTCTCGATTACATCACCGTCCTGGTTTGCAGACCCTTCACACGTCCCCACCTCTCTGACCCACGTTTGATGCTGATGGGTTCACTATGTGCTCTTGAGTTTAGGATCTTAGAGATATTTGTTAGTTTCTTGACAGTGGGACTTTAATTTGTGCGACCTACTATTTTCAACTAATTCTTTGCAGTATTAAGCTTGATTCGTATTGCTGTTTAAGAATAAGGGTGATAGTACAGCGTGTCAGCGGGAGCGGCCCCAATGATTTGACTCCTTGCAGGTTTACTGATTCCAGCATCACATGTTCACAAATACACACTGAGTTTGTGACATTTTCAGTTTTGGTCCAGCTTCACCTTGATTTTATTTAAAAACAAAAGTCATTTACTAGAAGAGTTAATAAAATGCAATCTATGAAAGCATTCATTTACAGATGTCATTGTTTGTTACTAATATAATTATTATAATGTATTATAATATTGTCGTGTTTTTTTTTACATTTACGTTTAGGCATTTAGCAGACTCTTTTATCAAAGGCAACTCTTGAGGAGGATTCAGGAGACAGCAAAAGCGGTAAATACTAAATGATTAAATATATTAATCTATTGTTTAATGTTTTAACAAATTTGCAATAAATTATTCTATATGCATATTGTATAATAATAATTAAATAAAAAATGACTCCATATATTTTATTTAATATTGTATATTGTAATTATATCAATTTATTATTCTATTCTTATTATTTATATAAAGAAGGATTTTATATATTTTACATTTATTTCTTTAATACTGGTTTGACATAGCAATGTGTTTCTATTTTATTACTCAAATACCCATATTAATGAAAGAAACATAAAAAGACAGGAAAATATTAAAGGAGGACAGCAATGACGATCACAAAGAGTTTCACACTTACAGAAGAATTATTTTTCAAAAATATAAACTAAAAGGTTTTTAATTTCGCCTTGTAGGGAACTATACAGTTTTACGAATAATGTGAGACTTTTGAAGACAAATCTGAGTTTAAGAATCAATAGATATTTGGTCCAAAGGATCTGAAAAGCAAGGCAATAGCTCAAAAGTTGTTAGTCGACTTTTAGTTTGAGAAGTATCTGTGGCATATGGGAGAAGTGTGTAAGGACGTATTCCGGATCCAGTATGTATTAACCTTTAAGCCGTATAAAGAAATCAAAGAGGAATATCAAGTGGTCTATCAGGAAGCCTCTGTTCAATGACTTTAATAAAAAGCTCATAATATTAAACATGCAGATTACAATCTGTGGCATGAATGAGTTCATTTTTAATGACAGAATGTTAATTGAAGAAAGAAAGAAACAGTTGATTCCCAGCAGGTCTTGCATCATGACATGACAGGAATGAGGTCCTCCAAATAAAGCGCAGGATTGAATGTTGGGGAGGGGAAAGAAGAAGATGCTTTAAAATAAAAGCAGCTCAACAGATATATGTTATGTTTGGAGCTCTGCTGGAGCTGGTCTCCAACAATCTCAAAAGAACTAAACCTGCAGGACAGGAGGACATCTCCAGGCCCTGTTCTGTGGATCTCTAACAAACACCAGTCATGGACGGACACACAGGTGGTGAGTTATATATATCTGATGGATCTATTCGCATCGTTTATAATGGATTATTTGCCATAAATTGTGTTGACTGGAAGAGATTGACACAGTACTGTGGGTGGAAAGAAGTGGAAGAGGAGTTTGCTGCACGGGTTTGCATTTGTGAGAATGTTTATGGTTCATTAATGGTTCCATACATAAATGTTTGAGGCAATTATTAAACTCTTTAAGCTGTAAAAACCTTGCTACGGTTAGTACCGCACATTAAATTACTCTGTTCTTTTGTTCAGAAATTGTTTAGAAGTTATATTAATAACAGACACAGAACAATAGCCAATAGACTTTGATTTGTAAGCACCCATCTACCCAAAACACCCTAGCAACAAACTATAAGAACACATAACTTAGCAACCACTTAGAATTGTGATTTCCTTTTGGCTGCAGAATTTCTCTCATGAAATGTTAAACTCTTTGTATTCCTCCTTTATAAAGAGGAGATTATTCCGTTTTCTTATTTGGCTTTTTATTGAATTGATCTTAAGTTGCTGTGAACCTGCAGACACACGCCAGACCGAATACACTGCTTTTTCTCTCTTTCATCTTCCTCTCATATTGCCTGTGTGACTCTTGATCTTTACTTTCATTTTAAAAACTAAATTGCCTTTATTGTAAATCTAATTTCACTCAGTTTATGAAGTTTCTGAGGACAAGCTTATTCAAACAGGGAACCGTTTTATATGAAAAGCTATTTTGAGTTTTCGGTAAGAAACCGAGATGGATTTCTCCATTTTTATGTCACAGTCTCCAACTTTTGTTGTCATGTTGCATGAAGAAATGATCAAACTTATTTATATTTATGTTTATTAAATGAGTAAATGCTTTTATCCAAATGATTGTACAATGCAGCGCTTCCAAACTCACTCTTCTAAAAAGTCATAAATTGATCTATTTTTGCTTAAATTAAGTTGAGGTTTTGCATGTACAAAACACAGTTTTCCTCATTGCTTGAGTAAATCTGCTCTAGTGTTTAATGTTTAACATTTGTCCTTGTTTGACTGTAGTTTTATTACTGTAAATTATAATTGAGACTGTATCTTCTGACGTGAGCAGCACTTCTCCAGCACAAAGGAAATGTATTTTATTAATATAACTGGATCATAACACACTTTCCTACATAAGATGTTCAGTTGAGCTATAAGTCTAGAGATGCTCTCTCTCAGAAACCCGAGCCATCGGCCACACTGTTTAAAATAAGTCTGATTTATTTTTACGTGGACGTGGCGCCTAGATTACTTCACTCTCCTGTCATGTGAGCTGTGGACGGGCTATAACTCATCACACGACAGATCTGGGTTACTAATATCTTAGAGACTTAAGGATCAGACTTAGTTTGGCTTTGACTGCTTCAATTAATTCCTGAATTTTAAAAACAAAACAATCAAACAATGATCCAGACTTGGCAGATCTTTAGAACAGGAATGTCCTGGGATCTTTAATGTTTTACATGCATGTGATGTGTAAGGTTAGCTGATACTGGCTTATTTTGGGTGCCGGATGCCTGTGGTCGTTCATCTATCATGACAGGTTGATGGATTTGCACGCAAACACACACACACACACACACACACACACACACACACACACACACACACACACACACACACACACACACACACACACACACACACACACACACACACACACACACACACACACACCCACACACACACACACACCCACACACACACACACACACACACACACACACACACACACACACACACACACACACACACACACACACACGCACGCTGTGATGCTAATGCGTTTGGATCCAGCGAATCACAAGCTCAGAAATTGATTGTTTGTCTAGTTTATTTTTCAGATTTTAAATTCCAGACAGTCCCTGGTGGATGATTTTTCTCGTATCTTCTTGAACTGTGATTTACTTTCCGATTTTTATGTTGATTTTAAGAAGCGGTGGAACATTGTGGTAAAAGGCGGTTTCAAAAGTTCAAAACCCAAAAGAGGAGACCGAAAAAGCCCACATGCCCCTGAGCGAAGCGCTTAACCTAGGGTAGCTTCAGGGTTATAAGTGTACTTTAAACTTAGTATAAAAGCTTCTACGGCATGGCAAATGATCCAGAGGAGTGAATTACCCAAGGTCTCTTAAAGGTGATGTAACACTTGAAATAACTTGTTGTAATGCCTGACCAAACACTGAGAAGCGTCAAAGCCAAAGGAAATATTTAATGTACATTTGATTGGAAAACTGAGCTCCCGGCACATTTCCGAATGTGCAAAGCGCCTGTGTGTTATTCCTTTTTATGTTTGCTGCTTTTTAATAAATGCCTTGTGTTCACAAATAAGTCTTCCGAAAAAACTAGATCATTAAAAGTAAATGAAGATCCTGTTGGGTGACAGATGGGGGTTTTATTGAGACTTTAATACAGACCGTTGACAAGCGTATGTGGACTGTACAAATTTCACTTTAAAGCAAGATAAATAATTATAGTTATGATAATAAATAAAAAAAAACCAAAACCAGTTTAATCTTTTTGTTCATTCTTACTTTATTTTATATCACACAAAATCAACAACAACACACATAAACACATGTGTTAATATAAGATATTGATGTGTTTATAATCCTTTTTAATGTGTATTTATACTCATGTTCTGGCCATCATTACAATACAACACACCAATCAGAATCTATTCAAATTCACACAGTTCACCACTAATTTTCACTTCACTGAGCTCACGCAGTGCATTATGGGAATTGTTTGGATCTGGATGACAGTCAGTATGTTCACTTGGAGATGGGAACGTTTTTGAGATTCCATAAAATACTATCTATAAAAGGAACTTGATCCATTCACCATCACCAGAACTGCATAAATTATTCAGTTAAGCTTTTTATTAATGTTGTGTTTACATTTATAAATGTATTATCTGACATAAAGTAACAATTAACAATATAGTTTATCAAAACGTACTCAACTATAATTTCATGTTTGTCAGTGCCAGTACAATTGATTATGTTTGTTTCTCGTGCATAAAGTAATATTAATTAATATAATCTTACTCTGTATATCTGCTCACATATGATGCTCAAAGGAACAGAATCATTCAACATCCATCCCATTAGTTCAGATGACACAGTTTTCCATCAGTATCCACACAGGGTGGGATCAGATGTTGGGTTTTGATGTGCGAAGCGTCGGCTCTGCCAGCAGCTCATTACTGTAATGATGTTTTACAGCAGGAAGAGAGATGTGTCTTCATACTCCACAATATTTAATTGGGCTACGGATAGACGCTCTGTATAATTGATTCCATGATGTAACTGGATAAAAGCACGATGGCCTTCAGTCACGAACACCTGATATCTGACGTTGAAATCTCACCTCTGACTGTGTTTAGAGTAAATTTATCCTACAGGATAGTAATGTTTATTTCTGGTCTTTATGGGGATTCAAAGATTTTTAAGCCTCTTGGCTAATATTAGACCCTTTTAATAAGCGAACGCCTCTAAAGACAATCAGTCTCAGCAAACCCATGCAAAATGATTGACAGGTGATGGTTGTTTCTGATTGGCTGGAAGAAAAGAAGCACTACCATTAGTCTCTCACTGATTTCAGTATGAATCAAACTTCTATTAACATGATGTAGATTCACAGCACCTTTAAGAGAAGCGTAACTTGTGATTGACTCAATTGAAGTCAACCGTAGATTGCGTTGTGTTATGTAATTTTATTGTCGACTCATTAGCAAGCTGTCGTTTTTGGTGGTTGAAGTAATTCATCTTGTTTTTTAATGAGCAACACAATTAAAGTCTTAATGAAGTCACTGTATGACTCCCAAATGGTTGTAATCTGTCTTTATTGAAGTTTCTCGTCGTCAGTTTCCACTTTAAATACATCCAGTATATAAATCTGAGGGTGTTTTCACAAATTAAGGAGCTATAAATCTTATCAACCGTGGGTGGAAACATTTTACTATTTAAAATAGAGCTCTGAAGAATTGTGTATACATCAGCTTTATGTTTCACTGGTCTCCACTTTTAATCAATGTATTTTAAAAAGCCCATTTGTATTAACATTAAATCTTGCTTAGAATAAAAAAACCTGAGCATTAAATATCTTATGTATTATACAAAAAACAGGTTGTGCGATATTTTTTTATATATTCTGGTGAGTTATAAACCAATACAGATTCCATCATAACCAAACAACACTGAATCCTTTTGCCTTCCATTGTATTACCACTTGGGCATTTCTCAAAGTATCTTCTTTTGTGTCCCACAAAAAGGGTTAGACACACTGGGGGATGAAGAAATGATGATAGAATTTCATTTATAGAGAAGTAAGATCAAACCATCCAATAGGTCATGTCAGGGCCGTCCCAAGCCATCAGAATTTATATGAGGCCTCTCTGTACCTCCAATATGACTAATAATTATTATTTATTGTAACTTATCTTCTTAGCAATAAAACACAATGAGTGGACAAGGGGTATCTCTTTATAGAACAAAAGACAACTGCTATATTTTAATATGTTTAATATGAAGAATATGTAGAGTTATGGGTGTGAAAAAAACCTTACGAAATCCTTCCTTTAGAAATAAAAGAAATGCTTTAAAAACCTTAAGATAGTTCTCACATGGGTTTTTGACCCACCAAATATTAATATGCTCTTTTAGAATTGTAAAAACCAGTGCTGTCAATCGATAAGAAAAAAGCCCATTCATTTACAATTATTTCCTAACTAGTAAATGGTTTGGGGAATTTATCATTGTAATTAAACACAACATTCATGTTCTTAAATATAGTTTTACAATCTATTCATGTTTCAGTTTATCTCCAATTAAGTATTGAAACAACTTTTCAAAAACAACATTTCCTTAACAATATAATTTTACAAATGAAAGCCAACATTCTACACTGAAAATTATGTATTCATTTAATACACATTTTCAATTTATTAAAACAAATTATTATAAGTGTGCCCTTCCCACCAACAGGTAGTAAATTTACAGGAAACAATTAAAGTTCTGTTAAACCTTCAGTCTTAAGTGCTTAATATATCGAGTGCAGAAGAAAAAAAAGGACAAAAACATTTAACATTAAAAACAGGAACAGCAGATGGTTTAAGAGTTTGGTCCCTTTAAGAGCCGCCGTTACACACAAGTTTTAAACAACCATTTTATTAAACAGTTATTTCCGGTCTCATTTCTGCGAAGTATTTACCGCTTCAACGGTTCTGTGTATCATTGAGCCTTTTACAACATAAACATACAGCTGGGACAATAAAGCACTACCTTTCACTGCCGAAGACAGTTTATGATTATTATCAATGACAACTTAAACTTTTATATTTACAAATGAATATATCGATAAATTAATATTACAAATCTATTAATGTGTGGAAACGGATTTATAAAAGCAAAAAGGTACTTGAGGCCGGGCTGTATTGTGAATAAATCACGGCTGAAGGTTTTTTTTCACGATACAGCACCGCCTTTCACACATCATGAAATTTTATATATAAATCATTTTTCTCTCATCATTGTCTAACGTTGCATTATATTCTGATTCTGTTATTTAAATAAAGTCTTTTTAACTACTTAAGTGTGCTTTAAATAGTTAAAAAGACTTTATTTAAAGAATAGAATCAGAATATAATGCAACGTTAGACAATGATGAGAGAAAAATGATTTATATATTAAATTTCATGATCTGTTGGAAGTCCCCTGTTGGACGCTGAGCTCTTATCATCTGCTTAGTTCTTTAATGCGTTGGGCCTGCGCTGAAACTTAAAAACCACCTGACAATGTTGTGCATGAGTCTTGTGTTCATCAGATTATGTTAATGTATGGTTTGATTTGTTTCTTCATGTATTTCCAGCTGCAGGCAGCGATACAGTATCCAGTGCAGACGCACTTGAGGACAGCCAGATAGACCCGACTCAATCTGAACGCGTCCCTCTGAAGAACCGCGTGGCTTTGTACCAGGCCGCAGTCTCCAGACACGACAGAACCGATTCCTCCAGCGGGGTAAATTTCACATGCACTCCAAACAAATGTGAAGTTTTATTCATTCACAGTCGTCATAAAAACAAAAAAAATTGATCGGAGCCCTGTTGTTTAGTCTTTCGATCTGTAGATTAAAGCTTTTGATGAATGACAATTAAATGAAATTGTGTTTTAGTCGGGTGTCATAAGTGTCATCAGATAGATCAGCTAATATAATTTCAGAAAGAAAATCTCCTGCACAGCTCACAAACGTGTTTTTATCATCTCATTAACATCAGCGATCAAGACTGATGAATTCTGACTGTTGTGTGTTTAAACAGCATGTGAGGACTGAACCTTTTCAGCTTCAGATTTATGTAGAACCCCCCTCGCATTCATTTATATTATAATTGCTGCTTTTACACATCACATTACAATGAAAACTCACATGTGTTTGATTTTGCCGTCTTTCACAGGGAGAGAAAGAGAGAGAGAGAGAGAGAGAGAGAGAGAGAGAGAGAGAGAGAGAGAGAGAGAGAGAGAGAGAGAGAGAGAGAGAGAGAGAGAGAGAGAATGGGGGAGAGAGAGAATGGGGGGAGAGAGAGAGAGAGAGAGAGAGAGAGAGAGAGAGAGAGAGAGAGAGAGAGAGAGAGAGAGAGAGAGAGAGAGAGAGAGAGAGAGAGAGAGAGAGAGAGAGAATGGGGGAGAGAGAGAGAGAGAGAGAGAGAGAGAGAGAGAGAGAGAGAGAGAGAGAGAGAGAGAGAGAGAGAGAGAGAGAGAATGGGGGGAGAGAGAGAATGGGGGAGAGAGAGAGAGAGAGAGAGAGAGAGAGAGAGAGAGAGAGAGAGAGAGAGAGAGAGAGAGAGAGAGAGAGAGAGAGAGAGAGAGAGAGAGAGAGAGAGAGAGAGAGAGAGAGAAGAGAAGAAATCAGAGAGTGAAATTTAGTGAAAAGGAGAAGGATTTCATATTTATATTTTAGAATTCTGACTGTCATTAAAATATACATAAATATAATAATATGAAGAGCTCTTTTCCAAAACGCTATTAGTCCATTTAAATCGTCGCAAAACAGGTTTGGGGCATCTTGCATTACATGTTGAACAAGAAAATATTGTGATTTTTTATGAAAACATTAATGGAGCAAGGAACAAAATCAGTTCACCCAAACTCATTTTTTTCTTCAAATATATCTCTTCATATATTGTGCAAACTTTATCAATCATACACTCTTGGATTAATTATTCTACCCAAGGGTTGGGTCTGGGAATTTTTAGATAAATCTGTGTAACCCATCCACACGGTTATTAAATCTGATTATTTTTACAGAGAGTTCTGGCTATGTAGCAGTTAAGTATGACATAATATACATTTTGCACATCTACCTGTTAATATTTGTGTTGTATTATCATAAAACAAGTCATGAGTCATGAGATGGAATAATTATGACAGAATTTTATTTCTATGTGAACAATCCTTTCAGAAGTTGTGTTGAAACTGACCCTAAATAAATTATTGGTAGCTTGAAATGTCAAGCAATGATACATTATGTATTATAATTAGTAGCGGGCATTGATTAATTTCTTTAATCTAGATTAATCTCACTCCAAATTTGGAATTAATCAAGATTAATCTCACTGTAAATTTGGAATTAATCAAGATTAATCTCACTGTAAATTTGGAATTAATCAAGATTAATCTCACTGTAAATTTGGAATTAATCAAGATTAATCTCACTGTAAATTTGGAATTAATCTAGATTAATCTAATTGTAAATTTGGAATTAATCAAGATTAATCTCACTGTAAATTTTGAATTAATCTAGATTAATCTCACTGTAAATTTGGAATTAATCTAGATTAAACTCACTGTAAATTTGGAATTAATCTAGATTAATCTCACTGTAAATTTTGAATTAATCTAGATTAATCTGGATTAAAATGGCTTATTTGAATTCTGTCGAAGGCATTCAGAATATGTGTGCTACCCAAATAATGACCAAAAGTAAGTCATTGGACGAGGTGCAAACAACCTCATCCTGCGTTCACACCGGATGTGAATAGAGCGTCAGGCGCGAGTCATTTACATGTTAAATCAATGCAGAGCTGCGAGGAGATTTAATGCGGCGAGTTGGACGCGAATCCCATGAATTAAAAAAATTGAACTTTGGAGAAATTTCCCGCCGAGTTAACCAATCAGGAGCTTTTACTAAAACAAACATGAAGGAGAAAGTCATCAGGGCTTTATGTGGAAACACAGCTTTATACATCCACATTATACTTTTATTATACTATAACATAGACAGGAATAAAAGTGACATTTAATGGAAGAAATAATTCTCATAACTCAATTTGAGCTCTATACACATATTGAGACTATAAATAAAGCCGTCACATTAAGTTTAATCACTATATTTTACAATAAAAGGACTTTTCCACTGATAAGTTGATGAGTTCCCCTTACAGAAGCCCCCTGCGCGAATGACACGTTTACGCGAATTGTACACGTGAATGAATTTAAAAGTTCAAGCGTCAAACTACATGCGTGTAGCGCGTCAACATGTGAAAATTCGCCTCTAGTGTGAACGCAGCATTAGTCTTGTCGAGGTTTCCATTGGGAAGTTTCTTAAAAATAAACCCTGCGGCTTCACAGGTGCATCCATGTCAGCACGTCACGTGTGATGACGTCATTTCACAGCAGGTACACACACAGGTTAGAAGACTCGCTCTCGCCCCCACATTTGTAATCCGGTTACATATACATCCGCGCTTAAAGATCAAAGGTGAAAGGTCATCATAGCTTGTGTAGTATAGATGCAGCTCCCAACCCAACTTTAAGAATAGATTAACGGCGATATAACGGCTCACCACTAATTATAATACATTTGCATAAGTATATATATATACATAAGTTTAATTTTACTCTAGATTACTCAGTGCTTCAAATTTTACATGAGGATTCAGCAGCAAAACTAAATAAAACTAAAAATATCTTTCATCATGAAATTTGCTAAACAAGAAGGGAAGCTTCAATGTACAGTAAAGATTTACTAAAGGCATGAAGAATGAGTAAGAAAGATGTGGACATTATAAAAAAACGTTGACCTGTTTGTTTGTCAGATGGTTTATTGAACTTTAAAAGGAAAAAGTTAACAAGAACATCACATTTTGGGGGTTCAAATGAACAACCCAACTTGGTTAAGTTAAAGCTGATATGTGTTCTGTCCGACACTGACACAGCCGCTGGTTTGTTTTTAACCCGGTGTTGTTCAGAGTTTAATCTATTGAAATACAGACATTCTCTGGCCTTATTCAGCATCTTGGATCTAATTTTCACTTCACTGAGCTGAAATGTTTTCACTCTGAATCTTGTTTGGATCTGGATGACAGACAGTATAATCACCCTGTTCACTTGAGAACGTCTTTGAGATTCCTTAAAATACTATCTATAAAAGCAACTCACAAAGATTTGAAAGTAAGCTTTCCATGATCCTAAAACGGTGAAAAATGGCTTTACAAGCACACTCTGCACCACCAGAGAACTGCATTTATTTTTATCAATGTTGTGTTTACATTTATAAATGCAATGTTTTTTTTGTAACATATTAAATTAAACTCATATGAAGAGCAGTCAATGTATATGGCAACATGTATTGAGAACCTTTTTGTTGAAATATTATGTTTAATATACAGTACATCTGGGCACCATATGATTTGTATTAATTTTATGTAATGATATCATTGTTTTCTGATAGTTTTTATGGTTTACAAGTGAAATGTCACGATACATGAATGGCAATACACATCTGGAAACTCAAATCTCTCAAATATGTGAGGCAACATCTCTACATTTGAGTGTTTTGTAATGGATTGGAAATGTGCTGGTTTTGCATCAGGTGCTGCAGATACACATGACCTTCAGAAGTGATGCTCGAGATGAAACTCACTGAAGACGGCCGTGTTAAATCTTCAGATGTGATTCTGTACAGCGGCAGAGATAATCAGATGATGACTGGAATCTGTTTGTGCCTCATGAATATATGAATGTGTTTATGTTTGCCGGTGTACAAGAGAGACAGAGTTCTTGAAAAAGCGTAACTGGGTGGTTTTGTGTCGGTCATCAGGTTATGGAGGAGGCTGAGGTTTGTTCTCTGCCTGGTGGGCTGGCCAGCATCCGCAAACAGTTTGAGAAGGAGGACGTGTCCACAGCTCAAACACTTGCTCAGTTTCATCTCATCCACAGATCTGTGCAGGTCAGTGATGGGTTTAAACATTCATACAGGCTGCTTATCATATGTTTACAAGGGCTGTCCATCAATATGATGCAATAAATGATATGACAGCAATAAATACGTAGAAATTATAATGGCGAATATTAATATTCTCACATTATTGACTATGCATATTTTCCAAATTATGTCTAGAAATTGAAAATGTGTTTCAAGTTTTTGAGTTCTTAAGTTTCAGTTTTGTTAAGTATTATAATTTAAGTGTTTTACACTTATTGCTGGTCGTGTTTCTGACCCTGAATTAAGTGTAAAGCACTTAAATTATACTACTTAACAAAACCAGAACTAAATTAATCATTTTATAAGACAAAAACAAAAAATAATAATAAAACGACAAAGGCATTTAACAAAACGGCTTGAAAAAATTAAAGCTAATTTAAAATGAATAAAAACTAAAGAATAACGCTGATGAGCATAATGCAATGGTAAATTAGTTAATTTGCAGTAACTAATTAATAGAATTATATTAAAATATTATGAGATATTTTAGTTAGATGTGGAAAGTAAAGAGACATAAATGTTAGGGTTTTAAATTATTGTATACTGTTTACAAAACTAAAGCTATCGCTGTTTTCTTCAACATCTTATAGATATTATATCCTAGTTAGAATTGGGAGGCATGAGGAAATACTTCAAGCTACTTTTACACCGTAGAAATGCTTGGGGAATAGAAATGGGAGGGTGTGCATGAACTTCAGAAGTGAACATAATTATTTTAAAGATGATCTAATGCAACAACTCATCAGATCTCACCCAATAACTATTGAAATACATACACAGATGAACTCTGATCGGCATGGATTCCTCCAGGCTGGTGAAGTCTATTAGAATCAGCACATGCCAGTAATAAACACAGGCTGTCTGACTCTAAAAAAACTAGAAATCTCATTACGAGAGAAGCAGAATAGAGATACAGTCTGTAGAATTCAGCCCTGATCCAAATTGAATCCAGTCCAGTCATCCATACAAGCAGTTCTGTTGCAGGAATATGGGCTGCGAGTTCAGTGATGGATGAAAATCAGCATGGATACACAATGATAGCGGATGCTCTGGTTGAACATTCAGTGCTTTCATACCAGTTTTAAAGAGCTGTTAATAATAGCATTTACTATATTAAAATATGTATTATTAGAAACCTATATTAACAGTTCAAAAGCAATTTAATTTTACGATTGTTTGCGAAATATATTCGTTTCCAGAACACCAATAAAGACATTTTGAAGAAAATTGATAACCAAACCACAATAACCCCCATTGATTCCGTCACGTGAACACATTTCTCAGAATATCTTCTTTTGTGTAGAACAGAGAAAACATTTAGGTCTGATTGAATTACAAGTGTCATCTTGATCCTATATTCCATAAGGACAATAATTCTCCTAAAAAAATAAAATCATAATTAAAATCATAAAAGATGATACTTGGCATTAAAAAGTTTATGAACTGTTTCTTAGGGGTATGAATGAGTCCATGTTCCTTTTAAGTGTTATTTCATACTTACTTTCATCCAAATGCCGTAGATTAATGATATAGATTTCATCAGTGTGTTATGTATGATAATGATACCAACGATGTTGACGTCAGGCTTTACCGACTGACACCAGGAACACAAGTCGCAAACAAAAGTAATTAAAAGTGAAGTTTATTGAACATTACAAGGATTTAGCACACAAAGCAGATGAATTTTGACACTAATCCTCGGCTCACAAAGACCAGTGAGACAGATATTATATGCTGTGAGCAAACAAATGAGAATAGACGTTTGACATAATGCATCATGCCACAGTTATTTCAGAGGGATGAAAGGATTTAGAGACAGCGGGTCGTCTCATTATCAAAGTTTCTGCTCTCTCTAAAAGACGCTCATTTATTAATCCGTGTGTGTGTTCGCGTGTGTGTTAACTGTAAATTGCTTTGGTAAGTATTGTTTGTGTTTTTGTGCGAGTTTTAGATTTGTCTGGAGATAATTGGGAAAAGGTTATGTAAAATGTGTTAATGGATCATGAAGAACGTTTTCTTCTGAGATGCAGGGAAATCCAAACTAGTTTTGAACTTTGAGTCCATAATTACGAACTCAAAGGTCTTGTAAACACAGCAGTTGTTCTCTTTATTTTTATTTTATATTATTTCTGTAAAAAATCAGCCGTACAGAAAACACAACAGAGAGTAAAAATAGATACTGTAGTAGATTTATGATAATGTGGAGAAAAGTTAAGATATAATAGGCGCTATTATTGCAAATCTTTTAAAAGATGTTCAGCAACCTTTGATGTATCATCCAAAACATTCTTTAACAATTACCTCAACCGTAAGCATTGAGTATAGTATAATACAACTACACTTGTATTGATTTAGAAATAGCCAATTCCATCCAAGTTGCGTATTGAAATTATGCTCAAAACTGGAATATTGCATTAAACATATGCAAGGTCGAAAAGTAAAGATTGCAGAAATAAGTTCTCCGCCATTTCGCAATCACATGATCTCTTCTTAGACAGAGTCACGTGTCTATTTAAACACGTGTCAAAGATTTGATTCTGTAAATGTAGATGTGCATTTCTTGCTATCGTATGAAAAAATCATACTCAGGTAAACACATTAGCCTCTTCAGAAATGATGCAAATTTTTATGTTTCCATCCAGCGTTGTTTGTGCAAAATTCCAAAATGATAATCATAGCAATATTATTTTTAAAACAGCAAAATAATTTTTGCAGCAGAACTGTGTTATAGTTCATGTTTTTACAGTTTTATACCTTGGACTCCATCTGTGAGGTGACAGTGTGACACATAGACGTGTTGTTCTTACCTGTCTGTCACCTGCCAGATCTCAGCAGAGAGTGCAGTTATACAGTCAGGGTGTCAGAATAGTTTGGTGTTATGGTTGCTTGTTAGAATCCGAAGTGCCGGAACGGTTTTCACCAGGAGGTGTGCTCTTTCTGACCTGTCTAACTAAAAGAGAAAGATGAAAATGAACGAAAGCAGCAGGAGTTCCGGAGAGAATGTCACCAATCTGCCCTCACGCTGTCAGCAGAAAACCGGACGTTACTGTTGGCTTGATAACAAGACCGAGAGCATCATTCAGAGAACTTCAGGATGTAGTTCACTTGAGTAAATTATGTTTGCGGTATGTATGTTAGACTATGTGTGATGAAAAGTTTAGTTCAGAAGCAGCCTTTCATTTTTAAGCTGGCTTTGTTCACCTTAAAAGAGGAGATTTAAATTGGTCAAACAAATTGTTTGCCTCTTGAAAAACACCAAAAATCATTAAATGTAGTAACCATTACAACAACAATTTATTACAATAAAATGTATATTTAAAATGGCTATCTGTAAAATGTCCAAATAAATATGTGTGTGTGTGTGTGTGTGTGTGTGTGTGTGTGTGTGTGTGTGTGTGTGTGTGTGTGTGTGTGTGTGTGTGTGTGTGTGTGTGTGTGTGTGTGTGTGTGTGTGTGTGTGTGTGTGTGTGTGTGTGTCTTTGTGTGTGTCTTTGTGTGTGTGTGTGTGTGTGTGTGTGTGTGTGTGTGTGTGTGTGTGTGTGTGTGTGTGTGTGTGTGTGTGTGTGTGTGTGTGTGTGTGTGTGTGTGTGTGTGTGTGTGTGTGTGTGTGTGTGTGTGTGTGTGTGTGTCTTTGTGTGTGTGTGTGTGTGTGTGTGTGTGTGTGTGTGTGTGTGTGTGTGTCTGTGTGTGTGTGTGTGTGTGTGTGTGTGTGTGTGTGTGTGTGTGTGTGTGTGTGTGTGTGTGTGTGTGTGTGTGTGTGTCTGTGTGTCTGTGTGTGTGTGTGTGTGTGTGTGTGTGTGTGTGTGTGTGTGTGTGTGTGTGTGTGTGTGTGTGTGTGTGTGTGTGTGTGTGTGTGTGTGTGTGTGTGTGTGTGTGTGTGTGGATGCACTCGTGTGTGCACTTGTCTGTGGGTTTTTTGTGTGTGTGTTCCTGTATGTGTGCGGTCGCACTCATGTGTGGGTGCGTGTGTGTGATGAATTCCACCTCTCGTCCTCTATAACAGCCCTTGTCTCCTGTCATGCAGGAGGTGTCACATTCATCAGTGATGAGTTCGGTGAGCAGCGTTGGGGCTCGACAGGTCTCGCAGCAGGTCTTACTCCAGGATGAAAGGGTACGGACGTTTCCGACAGCCTCACTACTAATAACTCTCCATTCATAGACAACACGAGCGTCAGACGCTAACTGAAGTTCCACAAGCCGTGCTGACTATCACACAGCTCTTAATGTACAGCTCTGAATCTCAGATCCAAAGAGCTCGACCGCAGCGTGTTTTTTTCTGTTTGGAATCTTTACTTTTAAGCCGGAGGTCATGAGGATGTTTTATAGTATGATACTCTACAGAGTCATATGCCAGTTTAGCATTCACTCTAAAAGCATTTCAGAAAGCCCATGGACAGGTTTAAAAACAACGGCTCTAATGCATTACGGGAAAAAGCATGAGCAGTTGAGAGATGTGTTTACCATCTTGGTGAGCCAACATTCATTCAAGAACAAAGGCCCGATGAACTTACTTCAACTTGTCTTGTTGTTTGACAAACCATGCGTGAAAATCACAAGTTTTGCAACAGAGATGACTGAAGGCAGGTGTTGCTCAAATCATCTGGTAATCATTGGTTTTAAAGGTCAGAGGCGAACTGTGTTGAAGCTGAAGTGTATTACTGAATACTTCACTCACTATACTGTGTAACACTTTATTGAAGAAAAAGGACTTTAAGAATCAAAATCAATCTTTATTATTTTTTATAGAAAGTCAACTTATTGTTTTGTGTACTCTGTAAAAGTTTTGGGTATGAGATTTGTTGCTCCACAAACTTTACCTGTTCGTGTCTGAGCAAGCACTTGACAACTATATTTTATTTATGCACTCCTAAAATATATGTGCATATAGGGTTCTTCACAATAATGCCAATTTTTGCTTTATTAACTTTAAGACTTATAAACCTAAAACTTCTTTCTTACCTTCATAAAGAACCATTTGCCTCAATTAAGCTTTTGTTGACAGAAATGTTATTTTGATGTTACTGTTAGTTTTTCTTCTAAAACAATTTAGACAAAATAATGTAAATCTTAAAGCCCCTTTACATTAAGAGACAAAGTCAAATTCTATTTTACTTTACTTTATGAAAAAATAACAGATTTAAAAATGTTCTACACTTCCTCAAGAATTTGGGTGGTCAGTCATGGTCTGGTGGTCAGAGAGTTGGTCTTTTAAGCAGAAGGTTGTAGGTTAAAATCCCCGTGCCAGAAGACGCTGGATGAAGTGTCCTTGAGTAAAGTATCTTATCCGTACTTATCGTACGATACTTTTAAGGGGATTTTGGATAAAAGTGTCTGCCAGATGACTAAATGTAAATGTTTATTGTAGTGTAGGCAACACTGATGCAAGATATTTGACATTGCTTTAATAGTTCAAAGTCATTGCTAGGGTGTGTGAAAGTCTCCATAAAAATAGGTTTACAAAAATGTTTGAGTTATTATGTGTGAAATAGAAACAACAAAAGCATTTTAATTTATAAGCAATTCCAAGGCCATGGGTTAATTTCCGGTAAATGTACTGTGAATACATCTGATTCATAAATATATAAAGTGCGGTAGTAATGATTTGTGTGCTGTGGTAACAGTAATTGTGTTGTTTTGCAATATTTCAGACTGCACACGATCAAATCACTCAACGGGAGCTTGTTTCCAGTTTTGAGAATCATAAGAATGAATCTGGTGAGTTTCTAACTGATAATAAATTCTGTACCCCACAGCACCTAACTTTATGGTTTAAAGTATTTTTTACAAAGATTAAAAATGTATCATTTTGCTTACAGAGGAGGAAGAGTACTATCCACGGCTCTCGACTAAAGAACTGGCGCAGCACTTTGAAAAAACTATCGAGGAAGCTGCCCCAAGCAAGAAAATTAAGGCAAGTCCTGTTTAGCTTACATCACTTCACTGGCATATGCATGCATTATGATTTAATAGGATTCGGTACATATAAAGCTTTATTTATTTGCTTGCTTTACTCCATCTGTCTTTTCTCTGTTGCGAGTGCTTTCTAAAAACCAATGTTCATGAAAAGCACTTGTTTTTATTTAGCTTTGTGATGCTTAAAGGGAAGGTTCATCCAAATATGGAATAATTTTTCTCAACCCCAATTGACCATTTTATTGACACAAAACCACTGACTTTCTCAAAATGTAATTTTGTTTCATTAATTAAAAAAAAACATTTAAATGAACAAATTATGACAGAATTTGTATTTTTAAGTGAGCAGTCTGTCACGTCCAACATTGTTCTTGAAGGTTGTACATCCAAAGATCAAGTTTTAGATCTGGAAAGTTTTTGAATTTCCAGTTAAACGACTCTTACTCTTTTCTCTCCCCAACAAGATTGAGCGTAACATCAATGCTTTAATATCTGAACCTGCAACAAGCGAGGTGGACAAACCCCAGGCAGACGAACCAAGCTTTTCTCTTTCTGTTGATGATGAGGATGGGGAAGAGGATGGGGATATGGATTATCTGCCGCCACCGCCACCAGATTTACTGGAGGAACTATCCGAGATTCAAAGCTTTCCCGAACCTCCAAAACAGCCAACCAAACAAACACTTAACAAAGAGCAATATTTCAGACAGCGGGAATACTTGGAGCTCAAACGTCTGTGCAAACACATTCACCCTGAGGTCAGAAAAGACTTGGAAAGAGATTTCTATCAAGACATCAGAGAGACAGATGACACCATCGAAACGGTGGGAGACGTTCAGGACGTGGAGTATCAGGTTGAACACGACGGCAGCTACTCAAACGGAAGTCCTGAAAGAGAGTACCTGGAGTGGGATGAGATTCTGAGAGGAGAGGTGCAGTCCATGCGCTGGATGTTTGAGAACAAACCTTTAGACTGCATTAAAGACGATTCTTCAGATAATGAGGATAACAACAAGGATACAGAAATCTTTGCCGGAGGTGATGTGAGAAACACAGCTTTGATGTTTGAGACGCAGCCCATGGACACACTGGGGATGGAGCGGGATTCTAAAATCAATTATTTAGTGAATGAAGTGGGGAAAAGAGACGTCCGTGCCGCTGCCTGGCTCTTTGAAACAAAGCCGATGGATACGTTTAATAAAATACACACAGAAAGTGAAAAAACCAAAGAAGTCATCTTTACCCAGGAGGTGAGCGAAAGAGATGTGAAGTCAGTAAGGTACATGTTTGAAAACCAAGAAATGGACTCGCTAGGTGACGCAGAAACCATGGACGAGAAGCAGCTTCTGAATCTGAAGTCGGTGCTGGAGGAAATCAAGTCAGATGTGAAGAAAATCATATGGCTGTTTGAGACCCAATGCATGTGTGTGATCAGAGAAAACTCAGGCGCCATGGTCCTTATCACTTCTGTCCGTCGAGAAGAGACAGAGAAGGGAGACATTAAAACGTCAAGATGGCTATTTGAGACTCAACCGTTGGAAAAAATTGATCAAGATCTTTCTCAGATCAGGCTCATTTCAAGTATATCCATGGAGGACAACAAACTTGGCCAATTAAAAGCTGGGCGATGGCTGTTCGAGACAAAGAGACTTGACTCCATCAAAGCCCAATGGGAAAAACTTGAAATACAGAAGATGGAAGAGATTCTCGGAGCTGATGTACGCAGACACTGCATGGTTTTTGAGACCCAACCCATGGACAAACTTAAAGATGATTCCAACTCAAGACCTGTTACCACGGAGGAGATCATCGGAGGAAATGTTCGTTCGGTGAGACACTTCTTTGAAAATGCTCAGACGGATGAACTGAAAGATCTGCCGGAGGTTGGCAAACTGAGGAAAACTGTAAAGTTTGGAGAAGAAAAAGGTGAGGTTAGACACCAGAAATGGGTGTTTGAAAATAAACCGTTGGAGAAC
The DNA here is from genome assembly GCA_033220385.1 of Triplophysa yarkandensis. Lineage (NCBI taxonomy): Eukaryota > Metazoa > Chordata > Actinopteri > Cypriniformes > Nemacheilidae > Triplophysa > Triplophysa yarkandensis. The sequence goes on from CM065659.1 coordinate 1,232,142, forward strand.
ATCAAAGAAAAAGACGACGAGATGAGCCGACTTCAGAAAACTATGACTTCTGATGAAGAACGGGGTGACGTGCAACATCAAAGATGGCTGTTTGAGAACCAGGGCTTGGAAGACATCAGAGAGGAGAAAAAAGAGCACATAGAAACAACTGAAAGTGAACAAATCGATCGGAGTTACAAGGGTGACGTCCGAAAAAATTGCTGGGTGTTCGAGACGCAACCAATGGACACGTTAAAGGATGATTCCAACGCCAGACCTGTGACTTCAGAGGAAATCATTGGAGGTGACGTTCAATCAGCAAGACAGTTTTTTGAAACAGCTCCCAAAGATGAAATGAAAGAGCTCGCTGAGGTGGGGAAGCTTAAAAAGACCATGACGTCTGAAGAGAGAGGAGATGTACGACATCAGAAGTGGCTTTTTGAGAGCCAGTCTCTGGAGCAAATTAGAGAGGAGAAAAAAGATATAACAAGAACTGTCAACCTAGAGGAGATGGAAAATGTGGACATAACCAATTACAAGCAAATCTTTGAAAATTATGACTTGAGCAGATACGACGAAAGCCAGAAGATGCAAATTGAGGGAGTCACGGCAGGCTCTGTGAGATCAAATAAACATCTATTTGAGTCCATGCCCTTATATGCTCTTCAGGATAGTTCAGGACATTATCATGGAGTCAAAACCATTCGGAGAGAAGAAATTGTAAAGGGAGATGTAAAAAGTTGCCAGTGGATGTTTGAAACTTGCCCTGTTGACCAATTCAATGAAAGCATCACCAAATTTCAGATAATCAAAGGCATAACCCAACAAGAAGTCAAATCTGGCGACGTCAAGACTGCCAAATGGCTTTTTGAAACCCAGCCCCTCGACGCCATTAAATACTTCAGCAACATTGAAGATGAGGAAAATATTACAAGAGAAACAACCGAAATTGTGAAAGGTGACGTAAAAACATGCAAGTGGCTTTTTGAGACCAAAGCCATGGACCAGCTGTATGAAAAAGAAGAGCTCAACAGTGAAAAAGATTTAAGCAAAGTTCAAAAAGGCGATGTGAAGTCGTGCACTTGGCTCTTTGAAACTCAAGCGATGGATAGTATACGTCATGAGAGCTCAGAAACTGTGCTGCAAACCCGCACTGTGAGAAAAGAGGACATTCACGGAAAAGACGTAAATATGGCACGGGTGCTTTTTGAGACAGAGAACCTGGAGAACATAACCGGTGAAGAAGCCTTTAAGAAAATCACTGAGATAGATATTCAGTCTGGAGATGTCTCACGGATGAAATACATATTTGAGACCCAATCTTCCGATGTGATGACTTCAACCTCTGAAGATTCCATGAGGCTATTGAGGAATGCTCAAGCTGAAGATATTCAAAAAGGAAATGTTGAAAACTGCAAATGGCTGTTTGAGAACCAGCCCATAGATGCCATCTTCGAGTCACCAGCAGAGCTGAAAGCAACGAAAACGGTACAGGACATTCAGGGAGGAGATGTTCACAAAGGCAGATTTATTTTTGAGACTAATTCTTTAGATACCATTCAAGATGAAGCCGAGATGAGACAAGTGCAGAAGGTGGTGCGGGAGGATGAGGAAAGGGGAGATGTGAAATCATACGCCATGATGTTCGAAACGCAGCCACTGTATGCCATCCAAGACAAAGAAGGCTATTATCATGAAGTCACCACTCTCACAAAGGAAGAAGTACAAAGAGGCGATGTTCTCGGCACCCGCTGGCTGTTTGAAACCAAACCACTAGATTCCATCAGAGAGACAGAGGAAGTCTACCTCTTAAAAGCCATAACAGAAGAAGACATCCAGAAAGGTGACGTCAGCTCAGCGAGGTGGAGGTTCGAAACCCATCCGCTAGATAAAATTGCAGAGGAAGCCAAAATAACAATCAAAACTGTTGAAGACATTCAAGGAGGAAATGTTAAGACCAACAAAGAGCGATTTGAATCCAATGTGGATTCTCAAAAGCTGGTGCGCACCATCAGTATGAGCGAGATTCATAAGGGCGATGTGAGGACAGCCAAATGGATGTTTGAAACGCATACAATGGATCAGATTCATAATGAACAATCAGAAGATGAGATAAAGACAGTTGTGATGGAAGAACAGTTGAAGGGGGATGTCAAACAGTCCGTGTGGCTCTTTGAGAAAAATCCACTTGATAATATCAATGAAAGTGATGAAGGCAAACATTTGCCGCGTGAGGAAATCCCCAAAACCGACGTCACATCGAGAACATGGCTTTTTGAAACCACTCCAATCACAGAGTTTAACGAAAGCAGTTTGGAGAAAACTGAAATTATTGGTAAAAGTGTGAAAGCTACACTGGATGAACTATACACACAGAAAATGGTGGACTGCAGAGGCATCATCATAGAAGCTGATGAAATCGGAGACGTTCGCATGGCAAAGTACAATCTAATGAATAAAGAAGCTCCCCAGATTCAAAAAGAAGATATCATTAAAGGAGACCTCCAAAACATAATGATGAACCTCCTGAACAGACAAGAGAGAATCGAGAGGGGAGTCATCATAAATGCAGAGGAGAGAGGAGACATCAGCAGTACTGTGCACCAGCTGCTCCATCAGCAAACTGCCATCACGCAAGAGAAAGAGGAGATAATAAGGGGTGACATCGAGGAAGCCATGAAGAACCTGCTTAAAGAGGAGAACACGGGCAAACGGGGCATTCTCATTCAAGAAGATGAAAAAGGGGACATTCGAATGACCATTTACTCTTTATTTAATACTGAAGAGAAATCAAGCAATCAGAAAGAAGATATCATCAGAGGAAATGTGAAGGGATGTTTGGAGAAACTTTACAATCCAGGCACGGAGGAGATTGCAAGAATTCAAGTGGATGAGGCAGAAAGGGGAAATGTGACATTTTTTTCCACATGCATCGAGTCGGGTGCGCTGGATTACCTCAAACACCTGCAGGCAGAGGCGGAAGATTCCACTAAATTTGAAAAAGAAAAAATCATAGGAGGTGATATCAAAAGCACAAAACTCAATCTGACACGTAATCAGGCTCAAATCGGCCGTTTGGTGGACAAGGAAGATATAGTCCCTGGTGATGTTCAAACCACCGTTAAAGTTTTTATGACAGAACCTCTCGTCTCATTCGATCATTTAGAGAAAGAGGATATTGTTAAAGGAGACCTGCAGGCCGCTCTGGACTCGCTGACACAGTCAATAAACCAGACTATTGTTCTGGAGAAAGAAGAAGTTGTTAGAGGTGATATACATACAACTCTAAGGTCTCTTGAGGAAGCTCAAAATCAGCCCAAGGAGATGGACAAGCCTGAAATCATTCCTGGGAACATCAAAGGAGCTCTAAAATCGCTCAAAGACTCAACATCTACCAAGGTGGAAATAGTCGTTGAAGATTTAGTGGCAGGTGACATCAAAGGCACATTAAAATCGCTGGAGGAGGCCAAATACATGGTGAGAGAGGTAGAGAAGGAAGAGATTGTCAAAGGTGATGTTCATAATACAATACAATGCCTACAAGAAGCTTCCAGTGAGAGGAAAGTTTCCCAGAAGGAGATCGATGTCCAGGGGGATGTGAGAGGTAAAATTCAGCTCTTACTTGAAACACCTTCATCACCCAAAATGCAACGAAGGGGGAGCACCGAGGGCGATGTGAAGCTTTCCATAAAATCACTCTATGAAACCCAAGATCAGGTTCAGGCAGAGAGAGAAGAAGTGATAAAGGGAGATGTAAAAGGCACGATAAAATCCTTAATGGAAACCGCACAGAGATCTAGCCCGACGGTTCAGCGGAGGAAGCCAATAAGGAAGGTCAAAGTTCCAGTCAAATCCAAGCCTGTATCAGAGATCCAGACACAGGAACACAACCCTTCAGTTAAAAATCTCAACGTTAACAGCGAATCGCAGAAGAACACGACAGCTAAATCAATAAAAAGTAGATATACATCTAGTGAGATCAATACAGTCACATGCAGTCAAGAGAGCACCGTGCTTGAACACAAAACAATTGTTCAGAAGCATGGCATCAAGACGTTAAAGACAGACTTCCGTAACCTCAAGAACAGCTGTAAGGGTTTAATCAAACTGGATAAAAGTAAGCCTAAAAAACATGAAATGCCACCTCCACCATCAGAGACTGAACAACCATTACCGCCTCCTCCCTCACCGCCTCCCGATTATGACAACGTCTTCTTCCCAGCTCCTCCTCCTCCTGTCTGTGATCCTACAAAGTCAGATTTGGATCTTTTCCCACCTCCACCAACCCCACCGCCTCCTCCAGCCTTGTCGGAGCAAGACCCCCTACCGCCCCCTCCCACCGAGCACGAGTTAGACATCCTGCCTGTTCTAAACATAACACCGTCCAAACCCACTAAAATGACTGTCAAACCTGTCAAAGCTCCAAAGCTGTGCAAAGTACCCAAGCTTGAGCCTGCAATAAAATTTGACAGGATTGACCAGCAAACAGTGGAAGAAAGCATGCATGTAAAAGATGTTACCACGTCAGTCAAGATCTCCTCTGAAATCCAGTCGGCCTTCACCAAACAGCCACCTGAGTCTCCTCGTCCTCCCAAGAAAGTTTTCATCCCGGTAACGCTCACCCCACCTGCGTCTCCGCCACCCCCAACAAGCAAATTCAAAACCCCTTTAATACAGGCCGAACAGAAGTACAGACAACACAGAGAAGAGAACTACACGCCACCACGCTCTCCAGCATTTCAATTCCACATGCACGAGTCGGTCAATGCGGCTCTTCAGAAGCTTTCTTTAGAGAATGTGAGCTCGGTGAAGTCAGACGAACACAAATCATTTGATTTCACTCAAGAGTCAGCTGTGGCCATATGTGAATGGAACGCAGAATCTCATGATTCATCCAGGACGGATCTCACAGTCGCTCCCTTAAGCAAAGCTTTGATCACTGCCACAAATGAGAAATCTCCACCAGAATCTTCTATCATTTCCTCAGCTCAAGTCAATGCTGTCTCTAATAAAATGTCTTCGGGTCAGACCACCTCCACTTCATCTAAAAAGAAAAAGAAGAGATCTACAACCAGCAGTATCCAGCAGGTTACGTCTGTTTCTCAGACACGGACGGATATTAACAATTCAACACAAGAGTCTGGAGAAGGAAAGACAGAAAAACCTCAAGGTGTCTCTAAAAATGAAGCCTCTGAGACTGTAGGAAAACATACCTGTGTCAGTAAAAATAAAGACAAAGAAGAAAAAACAAGCATGGAAGGTGATCCTGACAAAAACCAGGGAAAATCCTCCCCTGATCGATCCAAACTAAAGAAAGAGAATCAGGTTAAAGATGCTGACCAGAATGTGCAAAAGGCAGACGGCCAGAAAGGAAAGAAAGTTAGTAAGACAGCCAAAGAGAAAACGACAGCGGAGCAGAAGGTAATGCAAGATAATGTTCAGGTGACAAAGAGTAATGCAAACATTCCCACAGAAACACAGAGTAAAGTGGAGAAAGACAAAACAGATGAGCCGTCCGCCACTCCAAAAAAGAAGAGGAGGAGTAAAAATAAGAAAGACAAAGAGGCATCTCAAAGCTCTGCCACAGAAAACAAGCCTGCCGAGTCGAAATTAACCGGAGATAAAAAACAAGAGGAAACCCACACAAAGGTTTATACAGAGGTCATCCAACCTGAAAGTTCAGTCAAACAGCAGGAAGAGGTCACTGTGAAGGTGGAGACGGGTGAAAGCCTGCAGATTTCTACTAAACAAGAAATCAAGGAAGTTTCTGAGAAAAGCCAAAGCAAAGATCCCGCTGAGAGCACCTCCTTATCACTAACACAAGATGAAGCGCAGAAGATGTTGTTTCATATAATAGATTTACAGAGAGGAACGTTTGACTTTAAGTCTATGAAGACGTTGCTTAATGAAATGCCTGCCTGGATACTTGCACCGGAGGAGAAGACTGAGTTGGAAGAGGCGGCGATACAGCATGATGAACAGAAGCTGGAAGATCTTCTTACCCGTGTTGAAAACATTCTCCTGATGTTCTCTGATGGTGCCCACAGCCATCTTGAAAAACATGAACATGAGGCCACATCAGAAAGCATTATCTCTGCTGGAGCAACTCAGAGGATTTCAAAGATAACCATCGAATCTACAAAGTGTGAAAAGAAAGAGGAACAAAAGAAGAAAACACGTAAAAGCAGAAAGCAACAAACCGGCGTGAAACCTCTCGACCCTCAAGGGCCGTCCCCATTGTTAAGGATGCGTTCTCCGTCACCCACATTCATCACCATCGAGTCCACGAAGAGAACTGACTCGCCACAGAGAGCGGGCCCTTCACCGTCTCTAACACCACCGACGCCTCCGCCACGCCGGTCTGAGAGAACCAGATCCTCTCCCTCACCTTCCTCCAGCAGAGCAGACAGTCTGAACCGTCTCAGAAATGCAACGGCCACGCTGTCTCGCGGCGCTTCACCCGATTCAGCTCCCTGCGGGGTGCAGGTCTGTGCAAAGAAGGCTGAAATTGTGGAATTTCCAGCCACGTTTCATCGTCAGATTAAAATAGATCCAAAACCTGCCGAAGAAAGAAAGATCCCAGAGGAGAGTGTTGATAAAGAGGTGGTGACATCATTCGCTTCTAAAGACAGAGAAAAATGTGAGATGGAGAAAAGTGTCAAACAACATAATTTGGAAAGGAAGGTGAAAGCGAAGAAAAATATCAGCAAGCTGGACGATGAGAAGCAAACCTCATCTGAAAAAGTTATTCAAATAAACCTCATTGACAAAACACAGAAGCCAGGCCGTAAAGACCAAGAGCTTGATCGACACGGGGATACACCTGCTTTCGACATCAAAGATATTAAAAATGTGTTTGAAACGGGCGAGCAAACTTCCCCCATCAAAGCTCTACAAAACAAACAGGAGGTACAAGAGTCAAGAGTGAGTAAAATTACATCTGAAAGTTCAAAGCTTGAGCTTCCTCCAGAGAGAAAACAGCGCTCCCAGCGCAGCTCCTCTCCGTTTGCATCCAGAGACGTGACTGCCGCTCCGACGGCCTTCTCTGAGACAAAAACAATCGCTGAACATTATTCTTCTGTAGAGAAGTTCAGTACAAAAATCATCGAATCAAGAAACACGACCATGCTCACAGAGAGCGTCACTACTCAGCGAGTGCCGTTCTCGTACGCCGAAGCTGTGAAGAAAACCACAATTGAAGCGAAGCCGTCACCAGAGGCCTCCGCTGAGGAACTCATGAAAAACTTCCACAAGACGTGGACGGAAAGTGAGAGCGTGTTCAAAAGTTTGGGCGTCACAGGTGAGGTGAACTGTCAGAATGACGCTCGCTGTGCATGATGGGAATGAAAACTAACAGCAGCAAATGAAGAAAGGTTTAGATGCGTGTGCAGTGATGAATCTAACAAGACCTTCTTCTGAGAGACTCTTTTTTTAGGTTTGGAGGTTATATTTGTTTAAAAACAGTACAGCTTGTAGATTCGGGTAAGTATGTGTGTTTGTGACTCATCGCACTTATCTACACATCCATAATTTACCATTTAACTCGGAGTTTAACATGAACATTAACACTCTTTTTTTCTGTGTTTATCTGCATGGCATTTGTTACTCTGTACATTTGCTTATTATTCATGATTTATGAGGAAATAAGTGTGTTGCTTGGAAGCCTGAAGCCTGACGTGACGGCGTTTATTCAAAATCAAAATAAGCAGTTCATCAGGCGAGATCATCATGAATCTTAAAGGTGAAAGTGCCCCAAAGTGTGTCATTTCTGTTCCATTAGCGTCAGAGAACAGAGCCTCGCGAATAATGGCTGCCTTCAAACGGAAATTATATTCTTAAAACTCTCAGCGAGCTTGTGGGATCATTAAATTTCCCAAAATAATATCCCAAATTATAAAGCAATTTACATTCAGCCTTCCAAACAAAAGAGTGCATTAAAAACAAACCAACTGGAACGTTTTTAGACAGCAAAGAGTTGATGGAGGGCATGTTGGGTTACGATACCAAACACTGTGATGTTTTACTTATTCTAAACAAATGTTAATGTTCATTTTTAATAAAACTGTTGATCTAAATTGAAATCAAATCTTTTATCTCTCAGACTCGAGTTCCAAAGTCGGAGATGTGTGCAGTGTGCAGGATGAGGGTTTATCCCATGGACGGCCTGATAGCAGACAAAAGGAAGTTCCATAAATCCTGCTTTCTCTGTGAATACTGCAAAAATAAATTGAGGTATGTCTTAAAATTGTAGAGAAATTTAAGGGATGGTCTCTTATTTTTCTGTGTCTTTTTTTAAAAGGATGGGATTATAAATTAAATGATTTAATTTGAAAAAAAATATTATAGAATATTTATATAATATTTATAATTTTTTCACTTGACCACTTTTCAAGTGAAAAATCCAAATTCTGCTTTATTATAATTTTAATTTGCAATCATTTACAAAAAACCGAATGCTTTTTTTACACAATTCTGCATGCTTTTAGATCTGGTGTTAAGAGAGTTGGATTTGTAATCAGAAGGTAGTTGGTTTGAACCTCAGTGTCAGCAGACCATGACCGAAATTTCTTTGAGTTAGACATCTTACCCCTGTTTACTCTACAATGATTATTGACAACTGCATAATACTGTAAGTCGCTTTGGATGAAAGCATCTGCAATGAATAAACGTAAATGTAAAAGTTAATACGGCAACCTAGATTTGATAGCAAACATCCGTCAGTGCCATGGTGACCATTCAGAAATACACTATGGTTTTGTACAAGCCTAATTTTACTGCATATACCATGCTGAAACCATGGTTACTATAGCACAAACACGCTTCTATTAAACTTCTAACAAGTCGGTTATCATTAACATCCCTTTAATGTCTATTCCACCATTACTTTTTTTCTGCTTCCGAATACAAAAGAAGATATTTTGAAGAATCTTGGTAAACTAACTGTACTGGTGCCCATTCACCTCTATTATAGGGAAGCAAAACCAATGCTAATGAATGAGGAGCAGTTGGCAACATTCTTCAAAATATCTTTTTTTCTTCAGAAGTTTGAAATGATAAGTAAGAGTAAATGATGACACCTTTCATTTTTGGGGTTTGTTTCCTCTATAGTAACACAAGGAACCATGCTAGCACTTTCTGTAGAGTTTTGCTTGTACTTGAAATTAAATTTGTTTTTTATTATCTGTAACATAAACAGACAATTTCACACAAAGCCCATCACCGTTTTAGTGGTTTAGTTAGTATTCTGGGTAAGTATTCTAATATAACTGCTAATAATTGAATAAGTATGCAGAAAAATTCTTGTTTGCAAACTATATGATAATATATTCGGTTCGTATAGAGAGCCTGCAGTGCATTGCTCATTTGCAAAGTTATGCAAATGCAGACAGCGGAAATTTTCCATGACTTATGAATTATGAAACTCTGTTGTCTGACAGCCTTGGAAACTTTGTCTCCCTCCATGGACATTTATACTGCCAGCCACATTATAAGCAAGTCTTCAAATCTAAAGGGAATTTCCAGGAAGGATTCGGACAAGGATCGCAGAGGGAATTAATGGCCACCCGGAATGCAGGAAACGCCGAGCATGAAGCGTCGGACTGGAGATATTCTCTCTCACAAAGCAGCATCTGCTCGCTCACGGACACGTTTGAAAAATCCGCAAATAAACTGGATGAAACCATCTGTCAGAACCCCAACAAGATTGCTGTAGTGTGGCCGCCACAATCAGCCTCATCGAGAACTGCCCGGGATGGGAAATTAGTTAAACCAATTTGGCCTCCAAAGAGTGAAACTTCAAAGTCTCTGAAATACCAGCGGGGGAAGGCACCTGAAAGAAGTACGCTTTAACATCTCATCCGTCTGTACCCAGCGGCCTGTCAGAGGAACATGAAGAATCACAGAGACTCCAGAAACAAGAAAGAACGTCACAATGATGAAGAGCTTTGAAAACCTTGAACAGGTAGAGAAAGTTGGAGAGAGACGATGGAGGTGAAGAGGTAACAGGAAGTTGATCATGTTTGTGGGAAATGACAAATGTGTTGTTGTATTGATATATACACTTTATCTCCAAAAGTATTCGCTCACCTGCATTGACTTGCATATGAATGTTAGTGACATCCTATTCCTAATGATGATGTCGGTCCACCCTTTGCAGCTTTTACAGCTTCAAATCTTCTGGGAAGGCTGTTCACAAGATTTAGGAGTGTGTTTACGGGAATTTTTGACCATTCTTCCAGAAGAACATTTGTGAGATCACACTGATGTTGGATGAGAAGGCCTGGCTCTCAGTCTCCGCTCTAATTTATCCCGAAGGTGTTCTGTTGGGTCGAAGTGCAGGCCATTCAAGTTCATCCACACCAGACTCTGTCATTCATGTCTTTATGGATCGTACTTTGTGCACTGATGTTATGTTGGAAGACCGGTTAGCTCCAAACTGTTCCCACAAAGTTAGGAGCATGGAATTGTCCAAAATGTCTTGAAGCATTCAGAATGAGAGTGATTGAAACACCTGATTTTCAGTATTTAGATGGGTGAGTGAATACTTTTGGGAATATAGTGTATATACTTAAAGCAGGCTTAGAAGGTTTGAATGTTATGAAGGAAGAAAGAATGTACAAAATGAAAATGGAATAAAAGTAGAGGAATTTAATAATCAAAGCCCTGAATTGATCCGTGTCTCATTTTACAGCAAAATCAAAAGAAAATATGTTTTTTTTCATCTTTTGATTTGGGAGTAAAATGTGACCTGGACGTGTTTTTATAAGATTTATGAGAGCTCATGAATGGCCGATCCTAAACACAACTTATTGAATTATCAGTGGCCAAATTTCTTTCTGGGTTCTGTATGAGGCTTATACATTTCATCGGTGGCAAAGCTTGGAAGATTTTTTCAATACACACATTTCAAGTCCATGAAGGGAAGACAATTGAAACTCAAAATTTGACTTCTTTGATTAACTTCTCTATTTTTGTATTATTTATATGATTATAATATTATTCCAGAGATTCTTATAAATACATTTGCAAGCACCTGGAGTGCCACTTAAACAGAACATATGCAAACCACATTTGTGAACTTTTTGATGTTAATTTTCTTTATTTTAAGCCTTGTCTTCTGTCCTTTCTACTGGACAATCCCTGATCTATCAAATCATTTATTGAGCAAATAACAATAAAGAAGTCTTGATTTGATCATCACTTCTGCATTCTGTTGACATCTCGATCATGTTGTATGAGTGATTTCTTTTCATTCACTGTATTATAGAGGATATACACTATACGTCCACTTCTTATTTTTACCAATAGTTTGGGTTACAACACAACATGTTTATTAGAGAGGGGCATCCTAAGTCTTTTGTCTTTATTGAACGTGGACATACCATTTATTATAAGTTTATTTTTAAGACTCTTTTTTGCTCGTCTGCTTTGATTAATGAACCTTGCAGGAACATGTTTGAACCCTTCGATCAAAATATCTACCTTTATCTTTTATTCAAAGATGTAAAGGTGTTTCTTTGGGTACATGGTTTATTAAGTTAGTTATACTTTATGACCTTAACTTCTCATAACTGATACTATAAATATGTCGCAAGATCAAAAAACATTGACATAGAGCATTTACAGTCAGCATAAGACTATGTCAAATGTAATGGTTCCATTAAGATAAAATGAAACTGGAATGATACAATATTATACATATTAGTTAATAAAACTTATTGTGAAATTCAGTGGGTATGTGTCGTAGAAATGGAAATCTCTTGTAAAAAATCTATTGTGTTTGGAACATCTGATCAATAGAACATACATGGTTTACTTGCCTTAATTTAAAGCACGTTTGTTGACTCTAGAAATACAATATTCCCTTTCGGTGTATTTAAAATATATTTTTTCAGCTGTCACAAAGATAAAGGAAGAATACATGAGTATATATTGTCAAAGGTAAAATTGTCAACATTTATTGAGTCCCAACATTGAGTCACAAGAGAACAAAACCAACACTTCGGGTTTTCTACCAGGAAGGTTGTCATCCATTTTTGCGTCAAACAATTATTTTCTGGGTTGATTTAACCCAACAATAAATTGAAATTTATCTTTTTTTAATTTCATATTAGTGTCTCATTCAAGATATTGTCCAGTGAACAATGATAATATAATAGTTCCTTGTTTACTTGTTTCTCATGCATAAAGATAAAATATGAAGCCATCACATGTTTGGGGCTCAGTTATGTTCTGGTGCTAAGAAAGTTGGACTTGTAAGCGGAAGGTTGTGGGTTTGAATCCCAGTGTCAGTAGACAATGACTAAAGTGTTCTTGAAGACATCTCACCCCTGTTTACTTTACAGTGATGATTGATTGACAACTGCATAATACTGTAACTCACTTTGGATAAAAGCATCTGCCAAATGAATAAATGTAAATGAAATTTCGACACATTGAGAATTATGATAAAAAGTTTTCCAGATTACATTATTGAACATTAAGAAATCAGCTGTAATTCACCATCTTTTCAGACTGACGGCACCGTTACATCATTACTGTACGATTCAGATACTTTATTTTTATAAATCACTCCAAAATTAAAACGTTATGTACCTTTCATACAGTGCAGCTTTTTTTCTTTTGAGCATTAAAATGAGGAAAGTTTATAATACATTTGAGTCCACGATCACATGAAGCACGGCTGGTCAACAGCTCTTCAGATGTTATTGTTCTTTAAGTGAATCCCTCAGCACGACTCTCTGGGAGAATTTCAAGGTGTAGTGGTTTAAGCGAACCCGTAAGACGGTTGTAAATCAATAGCTCTCTATGTACAGTCGCCTTGGGGAGAAGCACTAGATTGATGGAAGTAAGAACACACCGCAGTATTTCATCCAGACGTGAAAACGTTTTAATGCAAACCACAGCCGCAGGATAAATGTCATTATGTGGATAAGGGTCAAAATTCAGAACCTTTTCAATTTGCCTGAACTTTTCTATCATTTGCACTGTGAAAGTTGAAATTTCTGTGCAAAACATTTGTTTTGTGATTTATTTTGTTCACCCTGGGGTCTATTTATAAGTAAGGAATATTATACATACCATCGGTTATGACTGCAAGATGAACCCAGACCGCTTGGTAATACAGGAAACCTGAAACTGAAAGAAGTGTAAAGAAATTGATTTCTTGTGAAGAGATTATTGAACCGCTTTAAGTCATTATACAAATATTTTATTTCAGTATGTTATGATTGACCAATCAGAACGCAGATAGATGTGCAATCATCCAGTTGTTTAATTTCCAGATGTCCAAATTCAGATGTTTAAAGTGTAGCAAAAAGTAGTTTAGTTATAATGTCTGTTTTTTACCCACAAATGAACATGTTATTTAAATTTAACTTTAGATTTTTACTTTTCAAATTTTGGATTGAAAAAGTTTTATCGTGCACATTTCTGACACAGTGTGAATAAGAATTTAGATTGTTGGTCTTGTTGAAGTTGTTGGATCAGGGAAATCCAGCCTTTAAGTGATAGTTCAACCTTAAAACGCCAATTTTGAAACTCTCTTCCTTGACAGAAATGGAGATGTTTTAAAAAATGTTGGTAAAAGAAAACCGTTGGGATTTATTGACTTAAACTAGTTTTGTAACTTGATTTGTGTCGCTGATTCGTATTTAAAGTGTATATTTTGCGTCGCAGAAAGAAGATATCAAGAAGGTGAGTAAATAATGTGCAAATGATTACTTTAACACAACATCCCAAATTTCCAAAGATTGAACATTTTGTTAAACATTTCTCATACATCAGGTATCAATATCACTTTGTAACCTTGAATCTATGAAGTCTTCTTATAAAGCTCCTAATGTGAATGACTTCTCTCTGTCAATATAAAGTAAAACTAATGCTGACTTTGCTTTAGTTAATGCTTGTATGACTCCACCTGGATGTCAAAAGTGTGTTTGATCATTTATCACAATTACTGCCCTCCATCACTTTTACCTTCAGTGCTGAAACCTTCAGCGCTGTATACGCTATTGTCTCATCTAATGCTGTGGAGGTTTTACACTTCTTGTCTCTGTAGGCTGGGAGATAATCTGAGGGATTCAACAGATGAAGGCCAAGAGAGGAAAGAAAGAAGGATATCAGTGGAATGAAAGAGAGAGAGAGAGAGAGAGAGAGAGAGAGAGAGAGAGAGAGAGAGAGAGAGAGAGAGAGAGAGAGGGAGAGGGAGAGAGAGAGAGAGAGAGAGAGAGAGAGGGAGAGAGAGAGAGAGAGAGAGAGAGAGAGAGAGAGAGAGAGAGAGAGGGAGAGAGAGAGAGAGAGAGAGAGAGAGAGAGGGAGAGAGAGAGAGAGAGAGAGAGAGAGAGACCTTCACTCTTAATGAAGTCACACCCTTTGCCATTTAAAGTGAGTTTCTCTCTTCCCTCCTTCATGCACACACACTTGTCCGACCGAATGAATATGATGCGTCTTTATCTTTCTTTGTGCTTTCATAAGACCTCCAAGAGCACATGAATCATTGAGCAACGCCTGTCATCCACTGAGAGGCTGTCAGATGATACAGAGAGAGAAAGATGGGCCTTACCTTCCTTTCATACTGAGTGTTAGTAAAACAATAACTAAACATGCCGGTGCAAGCCTGCTTTGTTGCCATAGCGATATCAAATGATAACTTCTAACAATCATGCATTATACTTGTGTTCCTAGAGCGGCTTCATAAAGGTAGATCACAAAGAGCGATTCAACGACACCAAAAGTTTGTGCAGTCATGGATTCTGTTGTATCAGGACACGTTTGTGTCTGAAATGCAATAACCAAGAAAATATGTTTCCGTGATGTAACAGTTGAGTAGTTTAAGCGTAAAGATCACAAACATGATCATCGAAGACATAAAAGATTTGAATGCCTGAAGCCGACTTTGGGATAGTTTGGTGTAATCTCTCAATCGTTTTCTACGGCATCAGACGCATGATGATCACAGATCGAGTTTGAGGCTTTTAAAAAGACGCTTCAGGTTTCTAAAGCGAATGAAAAGTACAGAGTGAATTACAGCATTGTTCTTTAGAAGAGCATTAATCCTCATTGTGTTCTCTGTGCATAAGTTACATTTTACATTACATTTAGTCATTTAGCAGACGCTTTTATCCAAAGCGACTTACAATAGTCGAGGAGACAATGAAGCGGTAAATAGCCGAAAAAGCGGTAAATATAAGTGTCATCCATATCAGAACTTTCCTGAAGCTCTGGAGAGAGAAGCAGAATAAGACTCTTGTAAAGACGTCGTCTGAGACAGTAAACCCGGATCCACGTGTCCCGTCTACAGATGAAGGACGCCATGACTGATAGGCCTGTTAGTCTTGGATGGATCAACTATACAAGCGTGCGATGATGTGATTCAATACACTACACAAACAAATATAAGTATTGTGTAGTGTGTTGAATGTATAGATTAATAATGTATTCACAGCTTTCCTGAGCTCATGATGTCGTGGGTTTGACCCAAAAGTTTGCATTTACTCAAAAATCAAGAGTAGAATTAAAACGCAATGTAATTCACTTTGAATAAAATAATCTGCTAAATGCATAAATGTAAATGCATATACAATGTACATCCCATATTCATCTTAAGATTCCTTCAGATTGTTCACCTATTGTTGTATCGGCTATTTACCGCTTCATTGTCTCATCGACTATTGTAAGTCGCTTTGGATAAAAGCGTCTGCTAAATGACTAAATGTAAATGTAAATGATACACAAATATTTATGGTAAAGTTTATCCGACAAAATAAAGTATACTTCAAATTAATTTTGTAGTTAATTAATTTCAATACGGTTTAATTCGGACGATACTTTTTAATTGTGTACTTCCTGTTTATAACCAAATTGTTTACAACTATTTCTCAAAGGTATACATTAAGTGCATTAAAATATACTTTCATTATTTAACTCTATAAAATATATGATTTGTCAGATTTAGGTAAGTAAATAGTTTTTAAACTCCAAATAATATTTTTTCTTTACAGAAAAAACTTTATAAAAGTGATAAAGTGCTTTAGTTTAACATGTTTATTTTATTTTATTGTGATTAAATTATTTAAATTCTTTAAACAGGTTGTTAGTCTGCTCACACCATTAAAAAGCACACTTTTATATTTAACACTTTTATATTTAACACTTTTATATTTAACACTTTTATATTTAACTCTTTTATATTTAACTCTTTTATATTTAACTCTTTTATATTTAACTCTTTTATATTTAACTCATTTTATATTTAACTCTTTTATATTTAACACTTTTATATTTAACTCTTTTATATTTAACTCTTTTATATTTAACACTTTTATATTTAACACTTTTATATTTAACTCTTTTATATTTAACACTTTTATATTTAACTCTTTTATATTTAACTCTTTTATATTTAACACTTTTATATTTAACTCTTTTATATTTAACTCTTTTATATTTAACTCTTTTATATTTAACTCTTTTATATTTAACACTTTTATATTTAACACTTTTATATTTAACACTTTTATATTTAACACTTTTATATTTAACACTTTTATATTTAACACTTTTATATTTAACACTTTTATATTTAACACTTTTATA
>CM065659.1:1253716-1281216 GCA_033220385.1 Triplophysa yarkandensis
CATGGATTTGCCTTTTATTGGACGCCACCTTTGCTCAAGGTCATGAAACTCATTGGTTTTATACTCATTTGTCGTCACAGAATCGTAGAAGCAGGGTGGACAGATGCCTGATACAGAAATACAGGGATGACTTTACTTGGTGAATATTTAAGTTTGTTTAGTTTATTTCTATGAATTGAAAACAATAAAACAGACAAAAAGGACAAAACAGCTACATATTGTGTTTTCTTTGCAAAGACGGCTCCAGATAGTCAATGCCAAAGTCATTTTTCCACATATGTATATGAGGGATGTGTTGGTATAATGAGCCATATGTTCAGTAACATCATCTGTTTTGGTGGATGATCTCTGAAGACTGGCAGCAGTGGTTTTGTTGCTCCTTTACATCCTCATGTTCTCTGTACCGGGGCTCTCGCTGTGCCATTTGGGAAAGAAAAATACGCGTTGGATGAGGATCATTCCAGCCAGGTGTTTTTCTTCAAACCAAATCAAAGGCAGTAAGTCACTTGTCTGGTTGTGAAGAGCGGGCGCTCGCTCACGCTTTCTCTCGGGTTTATTTGAAATCCAATATGAATTGTGCTGACGCATTGAATTCGCCTTTGTGACCTTGGCAACTAAAAAGCCATTTCTTACCAAAGACAGTGTTGTATATTTTCAAATGTGCTTCTGTGAGTCGACTCCCGAAGGGGAACTCTACATATCAGAGGTTTCTCTGTGAGTCCCAGGTGTGTTTTAGATCTTGTCAGACCTGAACGTTGAGCTGCATCTCTGATTCCTTTCGTTTTTGTGCTTGACTTGAGTCCCAGAGGACTGGTTTTCTTGGAGGGTAATAAATGCAGTTTTATCCTCCAAATGCAATCATTTCTGTCATTGCTAAGTGAGTGTTAAAAACAAATGCTCTTTTGATTTAAAAACCTGTGGTGGAAGACCATGTATACTGAACACACATCCTGTAAGCCAGGAGTGTCTTAGAACACATTTATTTCTTTTGCTTGTGTTTTAATTGCTGTTTTGAGTTTGGTTGCTCGACATTGACCTATCGATCAAGTCTTAGAAAAGCTTCAATAACAGGCAGATCTAATTGATTACTCCGCATTGACATGCAGTGGCATTACGCCCCACCGCTAGCGTAGACCGAGAATATCGATGTGTGAAATTAATTCCAAGCGTGGGACAGGAATGACTTTCAATTCTTTTAGTTTGTTGTGCCACTGTTCTAATGAAATTGCCGGAGTCCTTTTTTTTTGCACGAGCAAATATTCCTTTACATGAACCACCAATATTGGTGTAGTCTTTTTGAAGAAATTAGATTTCCCAGCCAGAAAACATCGTCTGCTTTGCACTTATTAGGATTGGGCTTTCGAGTTTTCTAGCGTGTGTTAAATCAGCTCATTATTTTGCTATATTGCCAGTCTTCTTTAATATGTGGAGATAGACAGGAAAGGCAAACCATCCCTTGACTCTCTGTTTAAAGGTTTTCTCCGGGGAAACTCACTGCAGACAAAAAGTGTGTTAAACGAGGGCGAGCGGTAATGATCTCTCTGCTGAAGGTTCCTAATGATCTCCAAATAAAACAGGTCGCTGTTGTTGTCTCGCTCATCAGAATGATTCTCCTGACGCCACTTCTGGGACAGAGAACATGAAGCACTCTCGTAATCTTTTAATTATCAATTAAATCACGATGATGTTAATATTGCTTATATCAAGTCTCACGAGGAGCATTCATCCCACCCGTTCTTGGCGTTCAAAGGTGAAGTGTGTTGTTTCTGTCTCACTTGTGGCATCAAACAAAAACTGTAAAATAAAACTCAGACCCTGGGTATAAATGCACATCCCGGTGAGATTCATCCATTCAGCCATGTGTGCACTCCTGACGTGTACTTGTTGTAAAAGCATCCAAGCGCTTTGACCCGTCTGAGCTGAGTCACGCCAGCCCTCTTTCGGCATGCGTTACTACACCTGAATTTGTGAGAGGCTTTTTACTATGCAAGAGCCACACTTAAAGCGTAATGCAGTTTTTACCCCCCAGCTCTCAGTAAGTAAAGCTCTTATGCAAGGCAACGGATTACATTTTTCCCCATTTATGTAAATGGATATCTAGTGGAGCAGTTCAGATTAAATGGGTTGCTGTGGGGGACGTCAATAATGTTTCACAGCCAGGATTTGAACCACTAACGTCTCTTTGCTCTTTTCCTGCAGAATATCACCTAACAAAAGGTCGACAACTCATTCCTCTGTCTGAATATAGTCACAGTAAAAATGTTCTGGAGACTTTACAGGGGCTAGTGGTGCTAGAAAGTTTTGGATTTACTGTAGCTTGTTTAAATGTGGTGTATCTCACAAAAGCTTTCAAGTACATGTCTGGATCATATTGTGTTCTGAGGGAGAAATAAAAGTTTTTTTTGGCTTTGAGAAAGAGGCTTAATAATATAATATGTCAATTTAATGATAAAATAAATAGATCACATCTGAAGGTTCATGGAAGATGTGGTGAAAAGCGTTTGAGTGAAATAAAAATTGACGTATATCAGAGCTTAATGGTATTTTTATTAATAATTGACTTTTGCTTAGTAAAAAAGTTTAATGTTAATTGTACGTTTTTATGCTTTCAATTTTTGTCTTTGTTTATTTATATTTATATGTAGAAGTATATGTATTTTAGTCAAATAATATTAAGGCCTAACTTTGAACAGTTTTAGTGTGGTATGAATGTAATTGAATTATTTACATCGAAGCACATTTTACTCCAAACCCTAATACTTATTTCAATACCCTTGTTCTTATGAGTGGTTTTTGCAAAATTCTCTCTGGTAGAAGATGATTCACTGTGACTGATATGATGAAAAAGGTCTTCTCTCATCAGACCCTTCACGGTTAAGTTGCCAAATGTCACAACATGTCATGTCATCTTGCAAATGACAGAAGATGAAATGCATTTTAACCACAACCATGAAGCGACTTCATATTTCGGTCTCACTTATCTCCATGTCGTTGTGAATCTGAACACATGTTGGAGAAATACAGATTTACCTCCATCTGTCCTGCCTAATGTAGCTTATGGTCCCTCAGTGATGTCTCTTAAACTCTCATTCAGATATGTTGTTAACATCAGATATGTTCAACACGAGCGTGGTTTTATTTCCTGCTGATTCAGACTGAACTGACAGAACCCGACGAAAGGGTTAGAAAGTGATTTTACAACATTCATCTCTCCAGAACGCAGAGATCTGTTTTTTATACAGGTTTATTCATGGGGTCAGAAAGTGAGTTTATACATCCAGAGATCGGGTCAGATCAGGTTTGTCATGCTAGTACACTGTGTGAAGAAAGATGAGTTATTCTGCAACTGATCACAAGAGATGTTCCCATCGGGTAACCTTGCCTTGCCTTGCGTTTGAATTCATCTGTTCATCACAGAACACAACCTCTATCTGACGCGAACGTTGACAGATGTCTTGGTGTACGACCTTTGAAACATCAAACGGGCAAATAAACATCAAATAAGATAATGACAAGAGGAAGATGAGATGTTGAGATAAAGAATGATGAAATGTTGTTGTCCTAATTCATTTATGATTTATGTTGAAAAAGAAATATCTGTCTGATGGTGTAGTGGTGGTAATCTCAATGCTGTTCTGTGTTGATGGTATCGGATAAAAAGGAAAATGAGATATTTTTCATCTGATTCCACTAGAATGTGTTTGAATTGATTCATTGGATTTTTAAAGTGTTTGTCTCTTGTAGTTTTATCTCAAATCCACACAACGAGAAATTCCACGGAATTCTAAAGTCTGCAAACTTCACCCCTATATTCAGGGTTAAATACTGTTTGATTATATTGCTTATTGTCAACCAAAACAAGGTTCCATTAGCAGTAGTTATTTATTCTCTAAATTGGCGTTTAAAAGAAAATCTCATTTGATCAACTTTTGTTCATCTTTGGTATTGTTCATTAATATGTTTACTGTTAATTCAAATTGCATTGTAAATATTAACGGAAATGTAATGGGAATGTTAAGTTTATGTATTTAAAGGAAGAATTTTGGTCATGAATAACTCATCCCCAAGGGTATTCCAAACCTGTAAAAATGTCTTTGTTCTGTTAAACACAAAGGAAGATATGAGGAAGAATGTTTGCCACGCTTGACTGACAGTGTCGAAAAAATGAAAATAATAGTAAAACTGCCCCAAAACTGTTTGTTTTCATACTATAAATTCTTTGAAATATCTCCTTTTGTGTTCAGAAGGTGTCTCAAAAATCTCAGATGCTGACATATTTCCAAAACTCTCACCTTGTGTTTAACCCACTAATATTTTACAGGTCTGGAACAATTTGAAATCGAGTAATTCATCAAAGACTTTTCATTTTCCTGTGTTCTGTAACAGATCTAATGTTAACAATTCATCATGAAATGTTACTGCGTATAATATCAGATCTATTGAGACAACAATCCAATTTACACCCACATTTTTAGTAGCTCTGCAGAAAAACAACATCACATGTTTCTGTACCTGTGTAGCACCTGAGAAGCTTTTCAGATAAAGTTTTCCAAGATTTCATAGCGTATTCATTACATTTAATAACTGAAAAATGATTATAATGAAGTTCATCTGGCCAACTGTTAGCAGTCAGGGTTAGGGTGCAGAAACGCAGAAATGATGTTAATATTTCATTTTTGCCAAACCATCAGCTAAAATAATCGATGCCGAGAAGAATTTGTGTAAGGAAATTTCTTTCTACAGTCCTTTCTGCAAGAAATTAGAATACACTTAGAAAAATTGAGACTTTTGATTTCTAGCTCAGATGTTGCTTTTATTATATTTCTTAAAAATGTATTAATTCAATGATTCATTAATTAATTATTTTGACCAATAATCTTATATTTTCTAAATGTGATAAATAAATGCTTGTACTCATTAATTTTTAGTATAGTAATGTGTGCTATACAAAAGTATTATAAAGTACTATTTTGAGGTAAAATATTACAGTACACTAAATTATTCATTACTACTCAATGTAGTAAATGAAGAAACTGTAGTAGAAAATGTATACTTATCAATTACTCTAACGGCATCAACATTCAAGTTCAAGAGTATTTTCGTAGTAAGTACTTGTTGTTTTAGTAAGGTTTAACTTTTATAGTGTTGTAGAATTTACTGTTATTTTTATTGTATTATGATTTAATATTGGTCGATCAGATAAATGTTGTGTATTATCTTTTGCAGTCTCATTGTGTGAAGTACGCAGTGTAAAGTGCATCTAAAGTGTGTGTAATGCATTCTAGATTGAGCTTTGATATCTGAAATACGGTCAGGATGAGTATGAAATGAGTTTCTGGAGAGCATTATAGTAAAGCAGTCCAGCAGGGTTAAAGGGCATGATGTCCTGGAAACAGTTTCTTAGCGGTGAGGATCTTTAAATATAGGGTTAAAGACAACTTTGCTGCAGCCAACAGTCATTCCTTAGCACTTAATAGGCAAATTCCTGATGCCAGAAGAGTACATTCTGTTGTTGTGAAGCAGTGCTGTAATGTGCGTCTTTACTTGATGAGGTTTGGTTTTAAAATTGGCTGAGAGGAGATCAATGCCCATTCAGTTTTACTGTTCTTTCTCCTCAGTCACCTTAAATAAACACAGGATCAATATTTACAATGCAGTGTAGCCGTTTTATTATCATTGATTCATGGCCGGTCATTGGAGGCTTTTTGAGCCTCAGATCTCACACTCATAGACGGAGACTCCCACCATCTGAAACTGATCTTTCATAGCTTTTCAGTTTTCATGTGAGGTTTATTAAAGTTTCAACATTGTTTTAGAAATGTTAAATTGTGCAAGTGGAATATCCTGTAACTTCATTTCGTCTATCTAGCAGTGTCTCATTTCCCAAAAAATGGTAATGCGCATATGCATTCAATACCGTGATGAATCGTAAAGACCATCAGAATGATGTGTTCACTCTTGCAACAACAATAAACTTTTTGTCTGCAGGATAACTTTTACAGGATTTCCCTCGGCTGAGATAACTTTAATGAGAATGCTGTTTACTTGGCATTCCATGGCCCAGTTGGAAGAGGTGGGCTGGAGTGCGGTTTGGTTTGGAATGGAGATAGTGTTAGAGCAAACCATGCCGGAGCATGATACAGAAAACTTGAAGTAATATAAGCGGCTAAAAATCCTCTTTGAAGTTCACTGTAATATTCATCTAAAACACAGATCACTATTACATGCAGACGTGTGGTCACCAGATCCAAAACTATTATTACTAGTATTGGAATTAACTGACTACTACATACTAAACTGAGTTCTACTTCACGTCTTACTCTAAAAGCGACAAATAAACACAACTTTCTTGCAAAAGTAGTTGGTTTTGTGATCATCAATGCACATGTGTTAAACTTGATTAGATCTATATATTCATATAATCAGTTCTAAAGGGAAAGAAGCATAATATTGGTCTGTGTTTATAGTCATAAAAATATATGACGTGCCCAAAAGTATATGTCATTCACAATAAATAAAACATTTAGAATACAATGATTTAGTTGCAAAGATGTACTTTATAATATGATAAAGGGTTGAAAAAAAATTATGTAAAAACACAAAAAGCATTAATTTAAATCGTAAACAAAGATTCATATTGATTTATTACATGGATTTAAAGGAGGGTTTTCCATTATTTCATCTTTTATAAGTGCTTTAGACAGTTAAACATGTTGAGTTGTCAATTTCAACATGATCCATTAGTTGAAATCTGCAAAGATAATGATTAAAGTTAATTATTTTATAATTTAGAATTTGAGGCTCAGTTTAGAAGTGAACACGTTTTCAGATTTATCTCGTCCCATCTTTGTCATGGAAATGATTGTGTAACTATGGTAACGATGGTGTCCTTGCTTGTAGTCTGGCTCTGAGACACTAAGTGCAGAGATGCATCCTGCATCATTGCTCCACACCAGCAGATGGACTACAGACAAAATGACCTCTTGGTGATTACCGCCCATTTTCAAGGCCGTTTTATTCCATTATGACCAGTTACTGCCACATTACTGTATCTCTCCGTGAAAAGGGGAAAGAAAAGGGCAATCGATGGTCTTGGAGAGGCAGTAAGGCAAGCAGCTTCAGAGAGTGAAAACAAATCCTTTGCCAAGTCCAGTCTTCATAACTGACACCTCGCGGATCGGATATTGAGCACTGCAATTTATTACCAATGAGAGGCTGACTGCTCCTCGAATACAGGCAATAACTCACCATATGATGCTTCCTGGGTTATGAGATTTACTCTAACCACCAACATCTCATGCAAGCTCACCCACCTGAGATCTTAAATGTGAGACTTCAGCAACATTAGGATGGAAATTAAGTTTGTTCTGACAAATGTTTAATCATTTGTATTTAATCATTTTGTGTTTTATTTGTACATCCCGAAATCAAAATTCATCATTTATTAAACATGTATCTAAGACCACACAAAGAAAATTTGACAAAAAGGTAAAAAGGTTTAATATCTTTGCTTTGTTTTTGTGTATTGAAGTTTTAATATACGTCTCAATATGGCTTTAAGGTTCACCCCAAAGTGAACATTCTGACACGCACAAGCCTCAAGTTGTTTCAAAACTGTAAAATGTCTTTGTGTGGACGAACGAAACAAGAGAATGAAAGAATGTATGCAACTTTCTATATCTCCAAAACAGATTATTTTTATATTCTGTCGATCTGCTGAAGAATTATTTTGATGATAACATTCTTTCAAATATCTTTGTTTGTCATAAGCAGAACAAAGGAAATTCTACAGGTCAGGAGCATTTTGAGGAAGAATTATTTTAGGTAATCATCCCTTAAGTCTAATTTGCAACGAAGTACAATTTGTAATTTCAAAAGTTCTGAATGAAGTTCCAGATGCGAAATTATATTTCCAACATTTTTCTTAAATATCACAATGGATTTGTCTTTACTTAGAAGTGTGTCCATTGTTGTAAACAGCCAGTTTTAGTTTCACGTTTAAAGTGTTCTTGTATGTGATGGTTATTTGCAGTGAGACCACAGGCATTTCAAACACAACACGACCCATCTTATCAACTCATCCCTCCTCTTGTTCTTAACCAATTTCTGTGTTCCTTTGTTCTTGAACACAGCGTTTGAAAAAAGACATTTGCAATCAAACCTCTGGAGTGTGAACCTCAACAGCCGGTGCTCCACCCTTGGCATACAAATGAAAGCGGAGTGACACATCACCCGAGCCCCGCGGAACACATCCAGACATCATGATGCGATGTGATCGAACACGTAAAGCATCTTCACTCGTGTGTCAGAAGTCTATGCCCATGAACGCTCTTTATTGCGCGGTCATGACGCCGGGGGCGTTTCTGAAAGAACAGACGTTTGTTTATGCCTGAGGATAGAGAGCTGTCCGAGTAAAACACTGAGCTGTATTGACCCAGTCGCCGTCTCCAAAGAGCTTCAGTGACTTTAAGGCCTTCCATCCTATTGTTTATGTTTAAAGAAAGCTTCTCCACACACAATAATCCTACAGGGTTTTATTTACTATTGCAAAAGTAGATATTCTAGTGTTTTTAAACTAAAGTGAACTTACATTTATTTCTTTAGCACATTCCTTGATATATCTTATAAAAATATTCTATTTAGTCTAATTATTCTATTATTTATCACAGGTGAACAGAATAACATCAATCAACAATCTGTAGACATTTCTATAAAATTGGATAGGAAAAAACGATTTACTATAAACAGTTCTGTATATAACACACTTGGGTAAGCGTGGAACAAATTTGAACTTATTTTCTTAGATAAGAGTTAATTTTAACGGAAAGGAATTTATTTGTGCACATGTTTTAACAACAAGGTTTTAAAGACCGGAGAAGCATCTGGTCTAAGCCATCTTGTTTTATTGTTAAACCAGTGTTTGTGAACATCATTCCTTCAGCCAGCGCTCATGAAATCTCATTGTCATCAGTCAAAAGCATGTTTTTTGTTGATGTTAAGTGTTTGTTGTGTAAGTGTCATTAGACCTCTTAGTATTTGTTTGACAAATCAGTGTGATGGATATATCACGTGTGAATGCACTGCAGGTCATGCGGTTTCTTGCTGTCCCATCGTTCCTCTCGTCTCGTGGCGTTGACACGGTCTGATACTGTATCTGTCAGGGATGAGATTGCTCTCCCCTCTTCAATAATACACAAGCTGCTCCGCTGCTCCAAATCCAGGTTGCCTATTTCCCAGGGCAGAGCTGAGTATTAGCAGCTTGCCGTGTGTTCTTTTTCTCTCTGTCCCTCTTAAAAGCAGCGTACAGCTCGTAAAACAGCCGATGAATACCGAAAGGGTCAACAAGATGGTTTCACCAGAGGTTCTTTTTCTCTCGCTGTTTTTAATGTTCCCCAGTTTACCATGATAGCCATTTAAAAGTGTCTTCCACCTCAGCTGATTTCCTTCGGGAGGTCTTAAAGCATTTACTGACCATTTGAGCGGCACAGCTCTGTTCTTTATTTACAGATTCTCGGTGTGGTTGTAAAATTGTATCTTTATAAAATTGTTGACGTTCTGTTTCCCCAGCAAACAATTTGCTATTTTTCTTGAGTTGTCGTCGTTGAATTTCTCACATTTGATAACATGTTTCGTTTTGCAAGGTTTGTCGAGTTCATTCATCTGAATTCATTTGAATTGTTGTGTTTCATTAAATGGAAAGGACTTTAAGCTACTTATGTGATGAATAAAAATATGCATCAACAGACATCTTGATGTGCATGGAAAACCTTTTTTAGAAGCTATTACGATAAAAGCAAATTAGCTATTCAAAATACTTCATGCTTTTTCTTAACGTGCTCATTTTCTTCATCTTCACGGTCATCCGCCCTGAATGATGGACTATTGGTATTTTGGAGAAATTTCTTTAAAATCATGAATTTTGCAAAGCTATTATAATCAAACACGTTTAAAACAAGCTTGTTTAACCTTTGAACTAGATCAAACTAATTAAACTTTATGGACATTCATCTCTGGTGACAACTAGTCCGGTTCTCATCCGTATTGGAACAGTTCTGCATTTACAGCATGCACTGTACCCAGTTTTAGAGACCACAAGTATTCCCCGAGGAGGGTGAAATAATAAGATGGTCGTGAGGTGGAAAGAGCGGCTTAGTGCCGTAGACTGCAGTGACATGCATGTGAATGTGTGGTGTGGCGGTCCGGGATTAGACCGGCTCTTCTGTGCCAGTTTCAGGATGACATTGCTTTAACAGCAGTAAACCATACGGCTGTGAGAGTGTTTGGATGGAGTCTGTGATGTTTTCTCAGTTTTGTGCCCATGTGAGCTCCTGACAGCGTGCTGCATGTTTACACGTCAACACATCGCTACACCAGAGACCGTCCTCACACCTGCTCGCTTTTTCTCCTGTTTTCCTTTTTATATTTCTCACCATCATTCTCAGTTCCCCCTCATGCTCTTTACTTTGACAGAGACGGCACTTTTGTAGCTCACACACATCGAACAGCTCTTAACTCGTTCCTCTGCAGCAGGTAACAGACTGTTCAGGTCTTCAGGTATTTGGCTTCTGTTTTATTCTCATCGTCTGTGTCTGTAGCCTTTAGGCATCTACTCGACTGACTGTGATGTGATGGAAGGGATACTTGATGCATCTTCAGTATTCTCTAACAGAATCTCTATGGCGAAAAACCTTTGATTGATATAAAGATGGGACATTATTGTAAATGTAATGGTGGCCGTTGTTGATGAAATATGTTGCTCATGTTCAATATTCTCTGATGTATAGATTTAGTCTAATAAATACATAATAGGATATAACAGAAGCAAATTAAATCTTTTTTGCTTGGGTCATCAATCTCCCTCCACATTTAAACACAGTTCACTGTAGTGTTCACTTTGTGACTATAATAAATTGTGGAATACTGTAATATTTTTAGTCGTTAATACACAGGTATTGTGTGCTACGGTATTCTGTACTACTAGCTATAGTAAATTGTTCACTTGCTTGATCAATTACTACTTTAAATACTTTCATTTTTACTTTTGTAATATGTTATGTAATGTAGTAAATATTGTAATATTTGGTATGCTTTGTAATGATCTGCAGTATTCTATCAGCTATAGCGAATTAATAAACTGTAGTCGATTGTAGCTACTGTAGTAGGTTACTCAAGTACACCTTGTTAATATATACAGGAATATTCTGTCATATTAACAATTGTAAATAATGAATTGATACATTGTTGTAGAGATTATATTGTACTTGATAGAAAAAATATACTTTATTAATGAATATTTAATTAACATTTAGGGTTTAGCAGTCACAGGTCCATATTGTGATATAGGACCTTTAATTTTACGACATTGAACTATAAAAGCCTAAAAAGCTTTTTGGAAAATCTGGCACTAGCCAGTTCATTTAAAACCTTTTAAATTTAAGAACATGAATTAAACGAACAAAAAGAAAAATAGACTTTTGCTAATTGTACCGTTAACTGTCACATTTTTCATAAAAATACTGTAAAAATAGAGTCTTTAAATGCGTTGAGGTCAGTAAGATGAGATGTGTGTTTGTGATCAGACACTTATAACAGCCCTGTGTTCATTAAGAATCCACATGCTGCTCTTTATAATTCTTCATATTTTATAAAGGTCTTGACTTGTTGTTCTTGTTTTGATATATCCGCGGTATCTTTGCAAGTAATCGCTTATTTATCGAGTCATTTATACTCATCATTTATGCAGTTACAGACTTATTTATTTGCATTCTGCTTATTTTAAGCAGTAAGCGGTCAAAGAGTCTGCTCTGTATAAATGTCCTCTTGGCACATGAGATGAGAGACAGCGCTGTGTTCTTTTAAAGGTTACAGTGTGTTTCTGTGGTACATCAAGCCTTTATCTCAGAAGATACACTTGATTCCTTGTGATTGGAGCCTTTGAGGTTCAGGAAGCTGTCAGATGACATGAATAAGACGAGTGCTTTGTCTGGATTTTCATCTTGAAGTTTGTGATATATTCAGAGAATGCAGAGGGTCTGAGCATCTGTGAGGAAACAGGACCAGATGGAGAAAAAGAGCTTCTGTCGTCTATAAATGACATTGTGATTATTACAACAGGTTGTGTGAATATCTGTAGGCCAGAACACATCTTATAAAAAACCGTAAATAATCAAAGTTGGTTATGATCTTTGGAGAATGACATTTGTTTATTTTTGATCATTTATACATTTAAAGAAATACTTTATTTGCTTAGTAAACCACACTTTTTTAACTTTACTGTATTTTGTGTCTAAGCTCTTTGTGTTGTTCCACGTATTAAACCATCCTTCAGTCCGGTAATCACTAATGGATAAATCAAATCCTACATGTTTCTCTTAAATATAATGTTTAACCTGTCACACAACAGAATTAATGTCATATTGTAAAATTAAATTGCATTTCACATTGACTTAAAATTATATACTGTTTGGTAAATATGGTGTCTATAAAGAATAGTGTTTGACATGGTTTGTGTTGAGTGATGTTTGACATTGGAAGTGTTGGTATCTTTGATTCGTGTGTACTTTACTTGGGATTATATGCTGTTGAAACTCAATGACTGTCGAGGTGTTTCTTTACTTTAATGATATGCTGTTGATGACCCTTCAGCTCTTTTCTTCAGCACACACAATAGTCTGTCGCTCTGGAATATAGTTATTTTATAAGAACAAACCGCATTACAATGAACATTCATATTAACACATTATTCTGTCATTGACAAGAACCATTAAATATAATTCTACTTCATGTGTAGATGTGGTGCTTGTGTTTCCTCACTGTATGTGTCTGTTAACTGATACGAGTGTGTGTGTGTGTGTGTGTGTGTGTGTGTGTGTGTGTGTGTGTGTGTGTGTGTGTGTGTGTGTGTGTGTGTGTGTGTGTGCACGCTCACGCGTGTGTGTTTGGCAAATACAATGCTTATAAACCCCAGTGACAGGTCACATTGAAAATTAGAGATTAATTAATTCAAACCCTTTAGGACCATCTTTTAACAAATAGAAAAAAATCTATTTATTGTCATTCTAAAACTTGTTTTCATTATTTTAACTATAAATATTTTGTTATTAAATATGCATGTTGCTGACTATTTCTTACTTGATTAACCAAAAAACATCAATAACAATGAAAAAAGTTACCAAATATCCAGACATTAAATAATTTTTTGTGTGAATATTTAAGCTTAACTAGTTCTAGGTAGTTTGTATTTAAGCTAACTTAAACAGTAAGATGTGTTGGGTTTTAATACAGTACATATAAGCTCAACTATATACGTATTTAATGTAAGAACAGTAATGGAAATGTGTGCGACATAAGTCATAATGTAATTTGTGAGATCTTTTAGATAGTTTTTCCCGTTGACATTAGGACATATTTATTCATGATATCTGGACTAAAAGGGAAAACTCCCTTGCCATTTTAACAGCCAATCTTAAGATATTAAACTTATTAGTCTTAGTATAAAGCCACAATTTGATTAGACAGATTTTGTGATGTTTATTTTCAATTGAATACAAACCAAACATCCAAAACTAAGCCGTGTGTTGAGTTATGATCTTAATTTGTGCGCATATGACGATATTTTTAACAGCTTATAACTTGTGAACACGCACAAGCACTGGTGTAATAAACACTCATTTAATATGATCAACTCACTTGATTTTCAGGGTTGTTGGTTATTATCGCTTCATGCTTTTGGTTTAGTTAGATGCTGTCTGTTCGTTTATATTTCAACCTCACCAGAGTTCATTAGATGTCAGACGAGACCCATCGTTTCATGGATTTTGGACTGTGTGTTTGGTACACTCCAGGGTTTTTCCATATTTCCACATTTCAACCAAACTAAAATAAGTCTTCGCAACAGGCCACTTGTGTGCAACTAAGGGAGAAAAACATTCCTCGGTTTTGCATGACATGCTATCCTCCTAGAAATGTATTTTAAAGTAGTTAATTCATTGAAGCCGAGCGTTCCTCATCTTCTGTAGGAGATTTTATGAACCCGGTGTCTTTAGCTCTTGAATATTGTGTTTAAGTCTTAAGATTGAGAATCAGCATACGCTTGAGTATCAATGTCAATGTTATGAATAGTTTTCAATAAAACTGCTACAGTAATAATAGAGATCTCTTCTTTATTATATTTTTATGAAGCTTTATTTGCTTATATTTATCAGTTCAGGGTGAAATCGTATTTGCTGTCCCATAGGTCTGAGGAGAAAAATATTTGCTTATTCCTTACATTTATATTGAGCCTTTAGAGGCACGCTGAACAACATGATGCCATCAATTTTACCTTTTTTATGATGCATATAAACATGCACATAAGCATAACTATATTATAAGATATAATGGGCCATATTGTTTTATTTTCTCTTATGTTTTTGTTATATACTGTACATTTATTAGGGTAATGATGGTGACATTACTTCCTACTCTGAGTTCCATGTGTTTTTGTCCGAGCTTCAGGCCTGTCTCTGTGTTTCTCAGCGGCTTTGCCGATAATCCTGCCGGCTTTAGTGGCTTCAGTCTGCCTCACACATCCCCAGCAGTTAATTCAACACCTTCAGACCACATTCAGGATTATACAGACACATTTGTGTCCCCGCACAAGAGATTAAGACCAGTTTAGGATTGAATGATATTCTTAATGGAAAATGCTTTTTTATGTCTGGAAAATGCCATTGAAACATTTCAGATGTTGTCAAATAAAGCAAGGGTTTAATGACACTCCATTGAGTTCCCTTTAATCCAACAGAAACTTTAATGCTGGTCTTAAAACACTTCATAACTGCCCAAGCGTTTAGGAATCAGTCCTTAAATATCTATAGAATGGAAACTGTTATTTGTGTTTTACATGGAGTTTGTTTGTTTATCTCAAGGGAATTTTCTTTTGCTCTTTATTTTAGTTTTATTAAAGTATCAGTTGATCACAGGTTATGTGTGCAAATGGATGATGTATTTGTGTAAATGTTAAAATATTGTGTAGTGAGGCACAGTAGGGGACACAACGGTGACATTTCTATCAGATAAATAACACACAGGGGTAAACATGGACTGAAATATAAGAGACAACTTTTCACTCCTCTGTTTTTATTAGAAAGCAAAGTCAAGCTCTTTTTGTGATGCCTGCAGATGTGAGCTCCTGGGGTGTAGAATACAACCGTCAATTTACTTCATATCCGGAAGTCGAAGAGAAAGATGGGTTCCAGAGGACAGAATGTTATTTCAGCTTAATAAATAACTACAAGGATAACTTTTTAATAGCGTGCACATAGGAATTGTGCATTTGAAATGAAATTAAGTCATTTTTATATCACATTGACTAATGAGAAGTATTTTAAGAAACATGAATATTGAATTTATTGTAAAATAAAAAAGTGAAGTTTCTAAAGATAACCTATACGAAAAAATTAACAGGATTCTTTAACACGGATTTCTTTATCTCAATAATTTCTCCTACACAGCAATGAAAATAAGTGGAGAACAAATGGACATTTTTGCAAACCATCAACTCTGTCTCTGATCATAAGAACATTGTCTCCTTTGTAATTTTAAAGGAGATCTAAAAATGCCTCAAACTCTCAGATTTGTCTGCATTCAAAAGTCAATATGTTTTGCATTTACATTTACATTTATTCATTTAATAATATTATGCAGTAGTCAATCATCACTCCAGAGTAAACAGGGGTAAGATTTCAATAATTTTCTGCTTGCACTGAGATTCAAACTAACAACATTCTGCTTACAAGTCCAAATCTCTAACCACCAGACCATGACTGATCCCATATCAGTATGAGCTTAGTATAAACTCAAACTTTTCTCATCAAATTTACTCAAATCCAGATAATTCCACCTCTACAATCTACATTTATTTACACCTCTATACTCTACATATGTCCAAACGAACAGTTCATTTGTTTCTTTTTTTATTTCTTCTTACAAATGACACTACATTGATACTCAAAGGGAACTCTTTTAATTCTACTGAGCTAGGAAAAAGAAAACTCTTCGCAATAAATCT
Source organism: Triplophysa yarkandensis (assembly GCA_033220385.1). Lineage (NCBI taxonomy): Eukaryota > Metazoa > Chordata > Actinopteri > Cypriniformes > Nemacheilidae > Triplophysa > Triplophysa yarkandensis. The sequence goes on from CM065659.1 coordinate 1,269,768, forward strand.
GTTTCCTCTTTTCTCTAAAGATTCTATTTACTTTAAATATTTAGGAAAAATGTACTATATAAACTTTTAGTTAGCTTGATGCATTGACTTCTCTTAGTTTATGTTTTACCTGGTGCTTATATTTGAGTTTATTTCGCAGTTTTATCTCGGATGTTTTCAGTGATTTCCTCCAGTTTATTCTCTGATAAGAAACTCTTGACCTAAAGTTTGAGTTTATAAACACACAGTGTTTCGATGTATGAGTCTAATATATCATTTCCACAGTTTGTCCATTTATTTTTAAGCGACTTTGGAAACATACATGGTTAAGTTAAGCTCAGAACCTCATCCTCTTCTGCTGAATCTACAAAGACTGACCTTCATTTGCTCAAATTCAATTATCATACAACTCAAATCATATTAGAGTCATTATCCTGCTCAAAGCCTCCTCGAGGTACACAGAGATTTAACTCGGCCGTGCGTGGGACCTGCTGTACTGTTAATATAAAAAATGATAATGAATCAGTTTGATCTTCCTGTGTCCTTGAACACTCTGATTGTCTTTGAACAGAAGGTTCATACAGTATAATGTATGCAAATGATGGGCAGAATATGTATAACTGGACGTCACCTCCTGTCGGTGTTCAGAGCACTTGTGATATCATTCAGATTAGATGACAAAGATTTCATATGTCCTTCCATTTATTCCTGTCATAGGTCTGTCCTTGTCAAATCATCTCACCAACAGGGTTGGAAATGAAAATGTCAGTTTCACTGGAACAACTTGAATATTGAGTTTTTTCGTTTACAATTTGCTTCAAGGCTTTGTTGTACTAAAATTCTGTCAAAATGTTAAACTTTGCTGTTGAGTTGCATGTAGTTTACATGAGGCACAGATTGTTCAGAAAAAGACTACCATTTACGTAGACAAACACACATGCACACATACACACACAAATAATAATTTTAATACATAAATATTCCTAAAATACGTTATCAATAAAATAAAAATGAATCAAATACTTTTTTAAATAGGGTGAACAAATTGTCAATAAATATTTAAACCGGAATTGTTGCAATGTAAGATTTTACATATATTTTGAGATGCATGTTTAGATTTGGATGTCTATACTGTATGATGTATTCACATATTTGAAGACATTATTCCTGTTTGACCTGACCTAGTATAATCAGTTTATTAAAAATATGGAAGCGGCATCTTTCACGGTGGAATGTCTTCTTTTAACATTCAACCTTCAAGTTCCCAACTGCAAACACACAAACCTCGAGATGAGCTCCTGAAACTCTCTAAACCAGCATCCGACTTATCTGACACTGTTAATATTCGGTGAACATGGAGAAATGCGATTACTCTGCGGCAGAGCTCCCAGTCAGCGTGTGGATTAACAGCTGCAATGTGTGCGTGTGTGTGTGTGTTTGTGTGTGCACGCACTGAGATGGTGCAGAAATGACAACCCTGAGACTCTGAAGAATCCAGATGCTCAATTATGAAACATGACTATAATGCCCTCTCACCCATTTCACCAAATGGCCCACAGGTCCAGCAGTGAGCTCTATAGCCAGCTGTCATTTTAATGAGACAGGTCACATCTGTCTGTCTACTGTGCACACATGCGCAGACGCACATGTCATGAGCTGTAAGATTAAATGAAAATGGTGTTCGGTCTGTTTAATATTGACTCGTACTGTTTCTCTGACCTCATGCTCTGTCCTCATATATTCTGCTCATTTGCGCTCTAATGTTTTCTCTCTTGATGTTAGTTGTGAGGAGTAAAGGAGCATGCTGCGTGTGCAGAAACAAAGCTGCCATAACTAATGCTCAGGATGGGTTTGTGCTTTCTAAAGATGAATACATTTAAATTTACATTTATTCATTTGGCAGGCGCTTTTATCCAAAGCGACTTATTATGCAGTAGTGACCCCCAATAGCATGTTACTATACTACTATACTATACTTCATTAGTACTAATGAAGAGTTAAATAATCTGCATTTGGGTACATTTGATAAAAAAAATTACATTGAGATCTTCAATGATTTTCACTTTTGCAGACTTAACAAATTTGAGCTCAACTTGAGACCAAGGCCAGGGATATCATGCTGTTGTATCCTCAAAAATACATCTTGCCTTATAATTTTGCACACAGTGTATGGGATAAATCTCTGCCATGTTTAAGCATTGCTGAGATCTCTACTTTAACTACTTAGACTTTTGGAGACAATTTTCTAATTTGATGAGATCTGTGAGACCTCATGAGGATTGTTTGAGTTTATATTGATATCTATTAATATATTTATATTGATATCTACTGTCATTTTGACTATTGATTGCAGACTTGACCATGTTTAGATCTCTTCTGTAACTCTAATAGATATGTCTGTTGTTGTCTGGTGGATAGAGAGTTGGACTTGTGGGTTTGAATCTCAGTGTCAGCAGACAATGACTCAAGTGTCCTTGAGTAAGATATCTCACCCCTATTTGCACTGTAGTTGTTGGCTACTGCACAAAGTTTTGTAAGTTGCTTTGGTTAAAAGCGTCTGCCAAATGAATAATGTACGATTCCTGAAACCTTGTGCAACAGATATACTACTGAGACTTAAGGAAAGGTTTCCACTTGATTTCTATTTAATCTTACTGATATTTATGGGAAATAATTCATTTATTGGAATATTCACGGTATTTCACAGTAATTTCTTTATAACTGTGGTTGCATTCACAATTCTTTAGACATATTGGATTTATGTACACTACAGTATGTATATTTTAAGAACTGGAATTCACTGCACATTTTGTCTTTATTCATCTCTCTCTGTTTCTTCCTCTATTGTTTCATGAAATGAAAAGCTACAGCACTTTATTTTTCGACCAGGGCAGAGATGCATAATTGAGTTGGCAGCGCGGTCCGTCAGATGTTTCCCGGGCATTTGTGAAGTCACCCGGCAAATGAGCGATGCCCGAGAGAGAGAGCCAGTGGCCCAACGGAAAACTCCAGCCTCTCTTCTTCTGCCACTGCCCCGGTCCAGAGGCGGATCCCAGTCCCCTTCCGCCCTCGCTGGATAAATATTTCAGCTCTGCTCACGGCCCGTTATCAGTTACTATACACATCATGACACTCGTTCTTTCATGTGAATAAAAGGCGGATCGCTTTTCAACTCTTCTCTCACTAATTCACTCCGCGCTCCTTTAGGTCGACTCCCACATGACAAGAGAATGTGAGTCCTGCTGTGTTTAATGGCTCTCCATCTTGCTTGCTCTCTCACAATATCTGTCTGTGTCTGTCAAATGAATCGGACGGCTTCAGAGCAGGCGGCTCTAATTGCAGCGTGTAACGGTTTTAGATATGATCAACTCTCTGACAGCTGGGATTTAAAAGGTCAGACGCTCCAAATCTAATGACGACGAAACAGTGAGCAAGCTGTCGCCTGGAAACAATCTAGCACCAGAACACCAGCAACTGTGTGTCTGCCAGTTATGGAACATCCAGGAATATTGAGGTTTACACCTATTAATACTGATAATCCAGAAGGGTTTCTGTGGTGTGTTGTGATGATGTGAGACACAAGAGGTCTAATGTGTTTTTTTGCTTGACTGAAGCATTTTAATGAAGCAAACTATTCCCAGAGCTATGTTAGCGCTTCATTCACAGACTTTCACAATCTGTTTGGGAAGAATAGGTAAAAAATGTCATAAATGTTTTAAACATTTATTATGTTGTGTGACATGTTGTGAGGTTGTCCACATGTAGACAGGTGAAACTTTATTCTCTTTCTGTTAGGGAATGAATTCCTTTGTACATTTCCATGATGCAACAATATGCATTTTACATACCTGCAGGCTGTAAACGTATGCATCCTTGTGCTTGTGTAGTGTTTAAGGATTTTGCCCTCCATTATTTATAGACACTATAAATATGATATAATGGATGACTTAAATACATTAACAGTGAAACTTAAAGGTGAAAAGCAGCCAATGTAAAACCCAGGTTGAATTCTGAGAAAACAACCATCAAAGTTTTAAAAATGTTATTAGGGTTTTAATTTTTGACCTTCAATATTAAATTATTTTATTGACTTATATAATCCAGAACAATGACTATAGCTGGGTTTTTACAGATTTATTTTTAAGCAGAAAAAATATGTGACCCGGCCTGTGAAAACCAGTCAACAGTCAGAAAACCAAATTCTGAGAAAACGTTATTATGATTTCAATCTTTGGCCGGATCTTACTCAGTGTCAGTATCATAATATCAATGTTATGTTCTCACAGAATGTTCCTTACATTGTGTAGAAGGACTTTATGTACAAAAATGTAAATCACCAAAATGACTAAAGCTGGGTTTTCACACGCAATGTCACATATATTAAAATGTAATTTTGTAAAGTGCAGTTGTTGAAAGCACAGAAGTGTTATTCTATCCGTCACATGTTTCAAATCCCAGACATGTGTTTTCTTCACAATGGGAGCATGTAGGCAGATTACAGGATTTTGTCACTGAGTCTGAGGTGTACGGAGATGCAGACTTAATTCAAAAGAAAAGTACAAAGTTACTAGATAAAGGCGGTCAGTTGTGGTCTAGTTAGAGAGTTGGACTTGTAAGCAGAAGGTTGTGGGTTTGAATCCCAGTACCAGCAGACAATGACTGAAGTGTCCTTGAGCAAGACTCCTGTTTACCCTGTAGTGATGATTGGCAACTGGATAAAAGCATCTGCAAAATGACTAAATGTAAATGTAAATGTAAAGAAAGGTATAGAAGAAGAGACACCCTAAGGTGAAGATAGCGGGAGTCAGACACCATATTGTGTTACAGTGGACTGACTGAGAAAAGAAAGAAAACTCGAGAAAATAAAATAGGAGCGAGAGAGAGACAGAGAGAGACTATATGAAGCGAAGCAGCCCGTCTCATCTCATCAGTCCTGTGAAAGAGAGAGGCGGGATCAAAGCTTCGGTTCCTGACTTGGAGAACCACAACCATGACACGCACACACACTGAACTCACATTCTGTCATTTGTGTTGATCTAAAGCTTTTTCTTTTCTTTCTTCTGCGAAACAAAAGCAACAATTAAAGACGTCAGTGTGATTTGTAAGTCATTATCATGAAGTCATGGTTTGTCTTGGGACAGTTGAAGAACCATCTAATGTTCTCTCTCCTCTGACACACAGTAAACCTCATTTTCACTAGATTGTATTGACACGTTGTTAGGGTGAGTGGTTAACATCTATCAATGAAAATCAGCGGCTTTTGCTGTCAATTATGTCAAACATACTTTGAACAAAAGTTGAAGAGAAAGATTATGGTATACTGTTGTTTTGGCCTTGTATTGAATAAAGAGAGTAAGAAAAAAAAATACAGAAAACATTTTTGGACAGCTTATAGTGTTTGGTTGATATTTTTTGGTGATCTGTTTTGGTGGTACAGTATAAAAATTTACATAATAACATCTGATTTTGTGTTTCACAGAAAAATACATGGAACAACATTATTGTGCTTTTAATATTAAAATTAAAAGTTATTTTGTCCTAAACATCTTTAGATTTTCAAAAGGTAAGAAAGCAGCTCTGAGGGATTTTGGGGTAACCAAACTTGTTCTTCTATAGCCTCACTTTTGACCTTTAAAACCTTTATTAAAGGGAGAGGATTTCATTTTGTGTAAGTGTTCCTTTAGGATTATTGAAGATCTGACTAATCCTCTTATTGTTTAATGCACTGAAATCTCATATTAGAATTATTTGACAAACCAAGATACATCAGTTCATCTGTTCAATGCAAACAATCTTTCATTTATCATGTTTGACGAAAAAAGAAATGTTCTATTCATGTTAAAGTACAGACCAGAACGGGTTCATACAGCATTTTGGCAGTACAATTATTAACTATTGTGGAAGTTGTTCAATTCCTTCTCGTTGTTTGGGTAATTGCAGAGGCTATTTGTAAAATCTGTTATATATTATCCAACCGGATGTGTTTCACATATTGCATTTAATAGCATTGGTATTTCACTTGACTTCTTTTATGTGATGTTATTTTATGATCGAAACAGAATGTTTGGTGATAGACAGGACTGGATTTTACCCATCAGCGATACAATGCAATTGAGACTCACGATATAAAATGAAATGATATTTTCAATGCTTGTAAAAACCACTGCTGTTGTATTAAAGTCTCCTCCTCCATGGTTAGGATTAAACGTGGAGCGGGCTTTACAGATATCGACCAATCAGATAGCACTATGCTCTCTCTCTTTAGAAAATCAAAGCCAAACTGTGATGCGTTCCTTTTTCCTAATGTTGTGTTCAAATGCGATTCACACCGAAATTTGTTCTGCTCGTGTTTCAAGAATAAAAGCGATCACCTGTAGGCATGCTGGGTTTTGACATCTAAATCTTTTCTTTCAATAAAATCGAGTTGTTCTGATTCCTATCAGTGGGTTTAATTCCCAAATCTCACCCAGCTCAGTGAGATAAGATAGATCCGACACTCCCTCTTTCCCTGCCCCAGCCGGCGACTTTCACTCCCTGTGGATCAGAGACGCACGACTCTGTAATTGATATTCCGAGAGACGCTCGGGAACGGAGGCTCGACTGGACAGAAAATCCACTTGGCACGGTTGAGAAGTATGAGAAGGACTTGGCGGCAGTGACATATGGTGTGGCATAAGCCGGCATCATCCTTAGACTTTCTGCTCCGCTCGTCGGTCAAGTGTTCGCTGGCTCACGGTCGGGAATCTTGCTGAAACGGATCTCATTATCATTGGCCTCTGTGGAGGCTGGAGGTGGTACGGCATGTTTGTACCCTGAGGCCTGACTGCTCTGGCGCGCTGGGGCTGTTTATCCATCAGATATGTACTAGATGACTCTTAACGGCCTAATGATTAGATTTACCACTAGGGAACCAATTACCAACAAACTGCTTGCGATAGGTCTCGCGTTTCCTTTGGATGCTCTTTTGTTGTGTTATGAAAGCTCAAAGGGACAGTTCATCCAAATATAAATATTTTGTCATCATTTCAAACCTGGAGGACTTTCTTTCTTTTGTAGTACACAGTTTTTGAAGAATGTTGGCACCATTAACTTGCATTGGTATGTTTCTCTGCTATTGAACTAAATGGATGTTAGTTCTGTTCGGTTATCGACATTCTATCAAATATCTTATTTTGTGTTCTGATATAATGATGACATAGTTTTGGTTTCAGGGTGAACCATTACTTGAGTTATGATAAAATATACTAAAATATGAACTTTTTGTATATTTTATTACAAGTGAACGGGCTGAACCGTAAAAGTGTTATGGAGGCAGTCTTGACCTATTCAATGTATTTGACAGATTTCTCAACAAAAGGTAACTTCGGTAAATCAGTGTAAATGACTTCTGTCAGCCTTAGACAAGACTAAAAGTAAATGGTGCTCCTGAAGCCGAGGTTAAATAGCCAGCTCTGATTGAAATTACCCCGAGGCCTGGAATTGCTATTGATTTATTTAGAGATACTGTTAAAGCAATTGTGTTTAATGGAATCAAGTTTAAGTGAAGTCAGGGATGCATCCATGCTTATCTTTACAGACACAGCAGCATCTCAGAACAAAAAAGTTCATGGCAACAAAGAACATGAAATTACACACCACCAAACATCTGTGTGGTGGAACATTTGTGTTGCAAAAAGATGGACAGTTTGTTATTTCAGCAATTTAGTCTTACATTTATTTACCGATTTCTTTAATTCTATTCATATTTTTGTTTTTCTTTTAAGAAATGTTTAAGCTATACTTCAGTTATCAGAGCTCTGATTATCTTTCCAGAAAATCACCAATTACAAATTGTACGCCGCGGAAATAGAAAGCAAACGTCCCATGACTTGTTGCTTCAACACAAATATTAATCTGCACATGCAGTACAGTGTGAATACAGTGTTAAAATAGAAAAACTAGTTTATAAGAGCTGAGGTGCTGTCATGACTTTCAGCCAGTTAACTTTAGAATGCATGTAACACCGAGTCCAGATATCAGTGTTGTTTGCAGAAGGAATAAAGATTTTCAGCACTGCTCATGTCGTAGAGGCCATTGTTTGCAGACCTTCAGCAAAAAATAGAACTATAATCACATCAATTAGTAAGAGAGAGAAAACAGCATTCCTTCAGTGAGGAGATAAATACAGGAATAAAAATGAACATTCTGTCCTTACAAACTCACCTTTACATTATTTATCAATCTATAGTTCATTAATGCTTCCAAACAAACACCATTAAAGTATGTTGAAGTAGTCCTCTATAACCGTTGTAAGGCGTTGTGGTAGAATAGTTTTCTGCTGGCTTTGAACTTTTTGTGGAGTCGGGCATTTTATCCTCATGTTTTTACAGAACCGCTCTGAGCACCTTCAAAATCAACTTTAAAACGAAAAGCGCATAATGTCATAAATATTGATGTCATTGCGATGTTAAATGGTTTGTTTAAAAACATGTTGGTGTTGTTTTGCCCTGTTTAGGTGTTTTATAAATCATTAACCTTATAAATCACTAACCTGAATAAGTATAATTCAAGCTTATTGTGTAGTCAGTTAAAGGTCAAGTATATTTCGAATATATGTCTTGAAGTAAGAATACTAATAATTGTACTATTAGTATACTAAATTTGCCCACTTTTTGGTATATAGGTCATAGTAAAATATATTATGAATGAGCATATTAATTGTTTCTTAAAGGCAAGCATAGACAACTGCGTACACAACTAGTTTACAACTTTGTGTTGCTTGTATTCAACTGCAGGTACTGGTTTAAATAAACTGATTGTTTACTTATGGGATCTTAGCACTTATCTCAGTTAGTTGTTTTATATACAGTAAGTATATTTTTGTGTTTTATCTATACTATACTATAATTTCTCTCTCCGATGTGAGGAGAATGAAGGACAGGGAAGTCTTGAGACCAGACGGTCCAGAAGCCAAATTGTCAGCAAAATATAGAAGCCATTTGGAACATCAAAGGTAAAAACCAAGCCCTCCATCCATCCAGAGAGAAATCACGTCTGGTTCCAGAAGGCAATGATGAGGTGTAGGTTTAGTGATGGCAGGAGGTTCCCTTTGTACATCCAGCATGCCGGAGGGAAATGAGTGGAAATTGGAAGTATCAGCATCGTGTGAATGTTCACGGCCTCTGCGTGGGACATCCTCACTTGTTAAAGGCTCGCTGCAGACGAGATGAGTTTTTATCTGAAAAAATGAAATAAGGAGCTAAAGAGAAAGTGAGAAATGGCTTGCTGCATTTGTGCTCTCATTGAGAGATGTGTCCTGGAGATAGGGCCCATTTACCAGAAATGAGCCCAAACCGAATGTTCTTCTATCAAATAAAGCAGCGGCTGCGTGGCGTTCCGACCGAAATGTTATTTCCGCTGGAGAACGACGCGCAATTTTTAATAAGTCTGAATTAGGAGTGAATTCTAAGTTGATGAGATGAAAATGAGCGTTACTGCTAGATCAACAGTTCAATTGAAGCTCATGTTATTATGCTTTAATTTGCACACTTATCTTGCGAGGCTGAGACTTATTTTTCATATTGTGGAGAATGTGTTACTGAGAACCCAGGGACTAAAATCAACTTTAAATCAGACTTGCAAAAGGTGAAAAACGACCTGGTGTTAATATCTCATACCATCTATAATACATGTGATGGACAGTTCTTCTAAATTAAGAAATGCAAATAACAATTCAAGATAAGATGGGATACAGGGATGTAGGCCAAATGACAAAAATCATATTATAACTACAATATTTTCACCAAGATTATTATTGTTGGAGTTTTTAAATGCATTTTGAATTCTAAACATCCAAAATGAATTGGGTCAGTTGTGTTCTGGTGGTTATAGAGTTGGACTTGTAAGTTGAAGGTTGTTGGTTCGATCTCAGTGTCTACAGATAATAACTGAAGTGTTCTTGAGTAAGAGACCTTATCCCTGTTTACTCCGCAGTTATGATTGACAACTGCATTTACCTTTGGATACAATCGTCTGCCAAATGAATAACCAAAAGCAAATCAACTTATACATTTTTAAAATCTCTGATTCACCAAACATAGTGGCACAATTCCCTGAAAATGTCACCCTTACAATATAAATATTGAGTTTTAACAAAAGGTTTAGACTATTCTAATCGCACAAATGTCAACATTTCGTGGTTCAGAGACCCATGCGAAATTAAAAATTGTTTTATTTATAATTCTATTGTTGCTTCTTGTTCGTTATATTAACTCACCAAAATTCTACAAAGTTTGTTGTCTTTCAAAAAACATGTCATGTTTTAATTACTTTTTTCTATAGACTGATATTTTCTCATGTTTATGTCAGTCATCAGAGAATTAGGAAGAAAGTTTTTTGGAAAACGAACACATATTCTCACTGTTTTTATGTCAAATCCAAATTCTCGCACATAAGGACCGCTGTAATTATGGCTTTTGGTAATTATGTAATAGTTTTACCTGTAATTGTAAACATTTTAAAAAAGGGTTTAATCGTCTGACATTTTCAGCTGCTGTTTGTGACTGAATGTACAGTGTGTGTGTGCGTGTGTATGTGGTTATCCGGCCGCTGTAAACAACACAGATAGAGCTTCATTCACAGATAAAGTGAAATGCTGAATCAGAGCTTACTGAAGGCTGCTGGTGTTCATCACGCAACACTGCGCTCCAGACACAGAGAGAGAGAGAGAGAGAGAGAGAGAGAGAGAGAGAGACCAGAGAGAGAGACCAGAGAGAGAGAGAGAGACCAGAGACCAGAGAGAGAGAGACCAGAGACCAGAGAGAGACCAGAGAGAGAGAACCAGAGAGAGAGAGAGACCAGAGAGAGAGAGAGACCAGAGAGAGAGAGAGAGAGAAACCAGAGAGAGAGAGAGAGAGAGAGAGAGACCAGAGAGAGAGAGAGAGAGAGAGAGAAACCAGAGAGAGAGAGAGAGAGAGAGAGAGAGAGACCAGCGAGAGAGAGAGAGAGAGAGAGAAACCAGAGAGAGAGAGAGAGAGAGAGAGAGAGAGAGAGAGAGAGAGAGACGGGTCACTGCAATTACAGTGATATTTTCTGAGCTCCGGAACTCAAATCTATCTCAACTCAATCACACTATTCGCTCATGGATTTTATACAGCAGATATTTCGGGGAGGTTTGTGTGTTTCTGCACACAAACACATTTGTGTTCACTAGATTTCAGCTTGGTTGGTCTTGCATGTCAGGGAAACTACAGTATGTTGTTGTTTTTCTTTTATTTCTTTAAAATGATCTTTATACCTGTTAGATGTGGCAGCTGTTTTAACATATGCTCTTAAGAAGTCAACCCAACTTTTATTCCCTTTTTTATCCAATACACATGTTTGAGAAACACAGTTAGAGATGATTTTGTTTTGCTTTCTGCACATCTTCTAAAGCTGTTGTTTTTTGAGAATTTTGCATTGGACCGTTAATAATGCAATGCTTAAATGAATA